>JAVLVB010000628.1:368130-403779 GCA_032876305.1 Orestias chungarensis | reverse complement strand
CACACACACACACACACACACACACACACACACACACACACACACACACACACACACACACACACACACACACGTAGATATATAGAAACGTATCAAGTCCCTTGAAAAGAATAGCTTTAAACAGAGCAAAACTAATATTAATGTAGAAGAAATTCAGCTAATCATTTAATGCCTTTGCAAAAAAAAGAAAAGCTATAAAACGTCAAATCCACACTGTAATAAGTAGGCAGAACTTAAAAAAAGTAAGGCAATCAATTGCCTCACGTTTTTTGAGTTCATGAACTAAAAAATTTGAGTATATTGTTTCATACATATTTTGAGTTCATGTTAAGAGTAATTTTAAATTATCATTACATTAGATTTACTAATTAAGCCAACTCAAAAATGTTATGTTTCTGCTAATCAGAATATTTTATTCATTTTTCTCATTGCAATAACTCAAGAAAACGTACTAATTTCAAGCATCAAAAGTCGAGATATTTACGTTTCAAGAACTTAACATTTATTAGTCTCTCCAATCAATGGTTTAATTACCCACAAATCAAAAACATTGACCGGTTACAGCTCAAAATCTTTTACTGCAAAACTTTAAATATTTCTGGCAACTGATTGCCTTAAAAAAAACAATTAGTCTTGATTTAAAAATCCAAAAACAAAAACAAAAAGTATTCAGATATGTTTTTGTATTCAGATGTTTAGTAGAAACATTTCCTGGCAGGTTTTTTAGCACACAAATATCTGAAATAAAAAAAAAATTAAAAACACTAATAAATAAATAAACCAACAATTAACAAGTTTACTTCCAGCCATTTTGTTTATACTGGTACTAAGAAAAAAAAATCTTCATGTCCCAAATAGTCTGGAGTCATCAAGACCAAGCAAGATTTTTTGCGTGAACTCAAAAGTGTTTGTCAGTCTTTGGGACAGCTGAGATGTAGTGCATAGATTAGGTTGAAGATTACCACAAAGGCATCAGCAAACCTGGGGAGATTGACGACCACATCACCTTCTAGGACGATAACAGACTTGCTGAGTCACAATTCTGTGAGTTGAAACAACTCACAACACTGCAATTTCCATTTGAGAAAACTTGCTGTCTCTTGTTAAAGGGGCATGCAATTATATATTACTTCAACTTCCATTTTAAAGTTAAAACTGAATACACTTACACCTCAAATGTTCGAAAAAATTTATTTGAACAACTGTACCAACTGCTTGTTAGCCTGCACATCAAGATTGGTCTCTCCACACACAAAAAAAGAAAAACAAAAAAGTTGTGGTGAAAATTGTGCCCAATAACCTCTTAAGTGCAACAACGAGCTGGTTTTAATCCTGAGTCTGCTCATTGAATTGCATTTCAAAATAAAGAATATTGGGGCTTAAAAAGATCTGCTAGAACAGAGTACAGCTGAGATCGCATTTTAAAATCAGTGCAAAAATGAGCAAGTACTGTAACAGTTCTTTAAACACCAGTGTTCCTGAAACTTTGCATAAGTGCATTTATCATTCAGAATCAGAATCAGAATCAGGCTTTATTGGCCAAGTATGCTCACAAATGCAAGGAATTTGTTTTTGGTTACACAGATGCTTGCAGTGCACTAAAAATACAGTAAAGGCACGAAAAATACAGTAAAGAAACATTTGTAACATTTAGCATGTGTAATTTATATATTTTTTAAAAAGTGCAGTTTTGTGCAGTATGAAAAGTATAGAAATTATAAAAATATATAAATAAATTGTTCAATTGTTCATGAGAAGTTGGAAAAAAGCTTCTCTGTAGCCTGGTCGTACGCGTCTTCATGTGGCTGAAGCGTTGGCCTGATGGAAGGCACCGAAACAGGTGACGGCCAGGGGGACACGGGTCGGTGATGATTTTCTCTGCACGCTGCCTGGTTCTGGAGGCATGCAGGTCCAGCAGTGCGGGCAGCTTTACACCGATGGTCCTCTCTGCAGACTTGATAATGCGCTGCAGTCTCTTGGTGTCGTGTTTTGTGATAGCACTGCCCCACACTGTGATGGATGTGGTGATGATGGACTCTAAGATGGCTGTGTAGAACTGCACCATCAGCTCTTGGGCTAGGTTGAACATCCTCAGCTGGTACAGAAAGTACATCCTCTGTTGAGCCATTCATGAAAGATAGTAAACACAGGATAAAACAAGTCTGCTTAGGCAGATAACAAATGAGGCCATCACTTCTAAACTGGCCGAAACAAAATGAAGTTGCTTAGTATCTATTTGAAACTAACTAAAGTGAATAAGTAAACTAAATCCTAAACTAAAGTGAATAAGTAAATAAAAAAATAAAGAGTCCCATTTTACAAAACTGTGACAAAAAACAAATACAAATTCCAATTCTAATGCCCCACTCCACTGAAAACTGAGGCAGGTTATTGACTCAAAAGTTACAAGTCTCGTGTCCCACCTTAAAAGTTCTTGCATTTTGACATTTGTCTCTGGCAAATGACTTTTTAATCATAGGACATAAGCTTAGCACCATTCTAAAAGAGTACATAGATATATAGAAAAAAAAAGTGCATAAACATTCTTACAGGAAGTGTTTCGAGATAAGAAAGTGAAAACTTGGAAGATGTTACAGTTAGAGGATTAGAGCTATGTACTCGAGCCGAAGCCTTTGGTCCGGTTTTATCTTCATCACCACTTTCTGAACAAACTCAAAGGAATACTTCATGGATTCTGGATACTTGAGATTGAGACAGTAGATAACACCCATAAGCATGGCAAAAGAAATTTGGCTCATCCTTCACATTGTGAAGCACAATGGTCTCCTCCACCACAATTGCCATATCAAAGACATCGTGTGGAATGGCATCCTCTTTCCCACTTTCACAGCCTATCAGAAGACCAAGCTGCATCCCTTTCACGGCTTCATCCAGAGTCTCAACATGAGCCTTAATGAAAAATAAATAAATAAATCAGACCATTTGTTTGTGCAAACACAGGAAGCAATTATTCCAAAGTATCTATATATTGCAAGTTATATTATACAACATAAAAGTTACAAAAAGATTAATATAAATAAGACAAAAATATAAACTACTCATACAGCTTGCAAGACTAATGTCTTACATCACACATCTTGATGATATCTGATGGATCTTTGCCTGATATGTAGTGTGGCAGACCAAGTAGAGCAGCAGTGGAAAACGGAGGGGGCATTGCAGAGGCCGAATGGCATGACAAGGTACTCGAAGTGACCAATGGGAGTCTTAAAGGCCGTCTTCCACTCATCTGCCTGGCGTATACGAACGAGGTGGTAAGCGTTGCGGAGATCCAACTTTTGAAAACACGGTGGTTTGATGTAGGGACTCGAAGGCGGCGATGATGAGTGGCAGGGGGTATTTGTTCTTAATGGTAATGTTGTTTAACCCCCTGTAATCGATGCAAGGCCGGAGCTAAACATCTTTCTTGGAAACGACGAAGAAACCCGCACCCAGGGGAGACTATGAGGACCTAATGATGCCAACGGCGAGGGACTCGTTAATGTAGGTCTCCATCGATTCGCGTTCCTTATAAGAGATGTTAAATAATCGGCTTGATGGTAAAGGGGCTCCGGGCAGAAGATCTATGGCACAGTCATATGGTCGATGGGGTGGTAACGAACAAGCCTTGCTCTTGCTGAAAACCTGCTTGAGGTCGAGGTAATCTTCCGGGATGTTGCTGAGGTCCTGGGAATCGATGGAGACCTCTTCCTGGGGCGGGCTAGGAGGAACGGCAGCCTGAAGACAGGAGGAGAGACAATTAATTGACCGAGAGGTTATGGAGCAGTCTGACCAGTTTATAGAGGGATTGTGAGTCTGGAGCCAGTCACAAACAAGGGTGACATTGGGTTGGGAGGAGGAAAAAACAAAAAAGGATCGATGTTCAGTGTGGTTATGCTGAATTCCAGGGGATGAGTAACATGGGTGACCTGTGGCAGAGAGTGACCATCAAGAGCTGAGACACAAAGGGGGTTATCGAGAGGAATGACGGGGATCTGAAGCTGTTCAATAAGTGATTGTGCAATGAGCCACTGCTCACAACCGGAATCCATGAGAGCGGAATTGTGTGTGATTGTGGCAGGAAGGAGAAGACGAGGCTTGCTGGATGGGTTGATCTGGCCCGTCCGTGGCCTCGCGTTCACGGACGGACCCTCTCGGGGAGCTTCTCCTACCTGAGGGAGGGACACTTAGCGGTAAAATGCCCGTGAGTGCCACAGTACAGGTATTCCTTTGACTGCATTCTCCTCTGCCGTTCCTCCGGGGTGAGCCTGGTTTGTCTGACATGCAGGGGCTCCTGTTCCAGGGGTGACGTTGGTGAAGGCCCTGTGGGTGTTCTGAATGCAGAGGAGGCAGTTAGGGGAGGCGAACAAACAGCTGAAGCCAGACCAACAGATGCTCGATGGCGCACCCTCAACCTGTCTCTTTCCCTCAGACGACCCTCTATTCGGGCAGCTAGGGATATAAGCCCCTCAAGAGAGCGTGGCTCATCAAAAAGGGCTAATTCATACTGTATAGCTTCGTTTAACGCTTCAAAAAATACGTTCTCAAGGGAACCTAAGTCCTAGTTAAGGCGAGCAGCCAAAGTTCTGAATTCGATAGCGAAGTCAGAAACTCTCTTAGAACCTTGTCTTAGTTTATGTAACCTTCGACCCAAAGCTACCGGATCATTTTCTTGACCGAAAACCCCTCTTAATTCTTCCTGAAAATTGCGGAGGGAAAAATCAAACTCAGGAAATCTATGAAAACGTGAGTCTGACGATTTCAGCGCTTTAACGGACATCTGATCGATCATAAACGCTATCTTGGCATCAACACTGGGAAAAGACTGCAGTGAGTAAGTAAAAACCAAAGAACACTGCAGAATAAACCCCTCAGAGTCGCCAACCTCCCCAGAATACCTCTCTGGAACAGGAAGTGGAACTCCACGGGAAACCAGAACCGGAAGTTGATGATGCGGAAGTGGTGGAGATGGTGGACGACATGCTGCAGCGCCCTCGTAAGGTGGAGGGACTATATCGACAGTACGGGGTGATAGGTTCTGAAGTAACTGAGTAATCTGATCAAGGGTGTGGTTAGTAGCGGCTTGTTCCTCAGAAAGGGAACGGAGAACGGCATCGTGGGACTGAATAATGGAGGATTGATCTGCCATCATCCTCCTGAGAGCTTCTTGTGGATCAACCTGGCCTGAGTGTGCTGTCATGCCTTTCAGGTATTTGACCCACGTAAACAGAGGACTCTGAGGAGTGATAATAATAACAAAGTTTATTGAGGATGTGGATGTGTCTTGAGGATGGAAGCAATGGTCACGGCAGGGAGCGGAAGGGATATCCAGGAAACAGAGAGCGACGTGGGGAACCGGAGACCTCTGGAGGTGAGACGGAGAAGGTGAGTAGATGAAAAGAGAGCGGAGATGATAGAGATGAGGGATACTGTTGTTGATTGGTGGTGACGCCAGGGAGGGGTGAGTGGAGAGACTTTCCAGCAGAGTCCTAGGTGGTTGTTGTCCAGAGGGGCGTGAGGCAGATGGTGAATGGCTGGAGCGGGCAAATCGAGCTGAGTCTTGAGAGCAGGAACCAGAGTGGTGAGAATCCAGGTGATCTTGAACGGAGTAGGTATGAGCATAAATGAAACTGAACCTGAAGAGGTGAGCACGGGTGGAACAAGGTAAAACATAAAACAACAAGGACTTCTAGAGACTAGACATCTGCCGCTGAGAACAGGTAACAACGTTTACCAGGGTTAATAAACACTCAGGCGACGAGTAGCTGGATCCCTGCTCCTTATAAGCATCTCCACTCAATCAGGCCAAATGCAGATCACCTGGAGAAAGAGCCCAGGTGAGGAGCTGCTCCAACCGGTGATGCTCTGGCGCCCTCGAGGACAACCTGTGAAGGTGCTAGAAAGTCTCAACTATGTGACATGCAAATTTTGAACATGGTAAAAGAAATATCACCTGATTGCCTTTTTTCCTGTTTCTTCACATGTTTTAAGGAAATTCACTTGATGTTCACATTCTCCACATGTGATTCCAGTTTTTTGTTCATGTGTTACATCTTTACTTCACATGTGGAACACATGATTACATATTTTCTCCACATCTAAATTTATAGGTTTCAGGGCAGCTACAAAAGTTGAATATTCATGTAATGGACTAAAAGAAAGTAGAGCAGTTTTTTAAAATGCACTTGTATCCAGATGCAAACCCAACCTTCTTTGTGACTATTACGGTCTGAAAGAGAATAACCTCTTTCAAGCTAAATCAGGTAGGAAATCATCCTAGAACTTTTTTACCTTTTACCTCCCTTCTTGTTTTAATTTAGGTGTGTCCTTTGACTATACCATTCCTGCGCTATGTTAATGGTTGCTCTCCTGCTTGAAGATAAATCTATGCGCTAGTCTTAAATCAAAGTTATCCTGGACCGTGTTCCAGTGGAAATGGTAATTACAAGGACTTCTTAGATGTCTTGGTTTCTTACGTTCAGAATGAGCTACTTTTTTTTAAACTTGTGGCACAAACTGAGTACTGGTTTCTGAGTGGAAATCCCCAGATGTTTACTGTCACACAAAAGAAAGTCCCGCAGTTTGATTCTTCTAAAAGGTTTTTTTTAACAGCTATCATTGTAACATAAATCTAATTCAAAATACTGGATTAAATTAGACATTGGATGTATTTCATTTTAAAACTACCATATTTACGTTGAATCTGTCATTATGTTATTTAGGCTTCTGACCCACATGAACAGAGAACTCTCAGGAGATAATTAGTAATGATCTTTATTTTGGGTAGGTGAGGGAAAGGGGATCTGGCAGCGGGCAACAACGGCAATGAGCGGTGAGGAACGGGAGACGGCGGGGCAGCGGGAAATGCCAGGAAGCTGGAAAGGTCTACGATGTGGAAGACCGGAGACCTCTGAGGGTGAGAACAGGTAAGGTGAGTAGAAGCAATCGGGTGAGGGAGAATTAACGGAATGATATTACTTGTGTGGAGTGAACAGTTGTCGCCAGGGAGGAGTGAGTGGTGAGTTCCTTTCAGCAGTGATGGTTGAGCAGTTGTCCAGGGGATGTGTGCGGTAGATGGAGCTATGCTGGAGCGGGCTGACCGAGCTGAGCCAAGAGGAGTGGAGAGACCAGATGGACGTGAGTAACCAGAGAGGATGTTGAGAGGACTTTGAGCACTGGAGATGACAGTAACCAGGAGTAAACAAACACTCAGGCGTTGAGTAGCTGATCCACCACTCCTATTATACTGGACCAGCTCATCAATGCCAACCGGAGGCACCTGGGATGGAAGGAGCTCCAGCAGAGGAAGAGGACTGGTGACCCCCTGTGGCCAACTGGAGAAGTAGCTGAAAAGAACTCACACTGACAGAATCTTAAATTTGGTCAAAGGAATCAGCGGATCTCATGACTTTAGGATAAGCGTTCTAATATGCTTTGTAGTAGCAAATATATTCAGATTCTTTCCACTTTTGCAAAAAGTGTGAAAAAACGAGCAAATGGACTTTAGAAGAGATGGCTTTTAAATGCAACAACGACCTATTACAATATTGTGCTTGGTTTCCTATTCATTTTAACAGAATTGTACAGTGTCAGCTCAAACTTTACTGCAGGTCCTGAACAAGTTACACTTTGACTTTGGTTTCAGAATATGTAAAAAAAAAATAAGGCTAAAAACAGGGAATACTTACTTGTCAAAAAGATAGACAGTGCTGTTTTTGTCAGGGGAAGCTCCTTGGCGACAGGAATAATGTCCAACATTCTCTGCGGTGATTTTGTTGATGACCAGCAACAAATTGCCATTCAGACTCACTCTCTGGGTTATAGAGAAAGCTGACCATGGCGGTAGCAGAAGTTGGTGGCACACTTTTACACGGGAGAGCTACATCGTCTCCGACTTTGTGATAGTAGAACACCGATGATTCCCTGGCGCCGGCTGAAAAATCAGGGATCAAGATGTAAAACCTATAAGAATACCTGAAACACGCTCCATGTTTACCAGGAGTTTCCTACCATAGGGGACCTTAAACATTTGTTACAAAACCATCAAACCACACTAAAGCTTATTTATTTGTCAGGTCTAGCAACTACATCTTAATCTATGCAGGCTTTACTGTTTGTGTGTTGGATGATATCAACATTATGTGTAATATTCTTACATTGATACAAACTAATGAGTTACTATTTTAGTTATTCTATAGCTTAATTATTATTTATTAGATCTAATTTCATGTATAAAATTATGTAAGACCAAAATATACACGTAGGTTAAAATTCTGAAGTGTAATAATGTATTTTAGAAAATATAAAAATGAATAAAAACTAAAATTTAAATGTTGCAGAAAATTCCCCAGCTCCAAATTGTTTGTTGCTTCCTTGAGTTAGAACTAAAATGTTTGTATCCTAGATGTTTTTTTCTAAATTAAAAAGATCTATAAAATACCCTTCCATTCATGGAAGTGATTCTGGGACATGGCCAGCAGAGGTCACCCTGTTTATTTGTGCGAAGTGCTTGAAAACGGTGACTTGATTCTGAAAGCTTCAGTCTTTACAACAATTAATAGAAAATAGTAAAAAATATTACAAATAACCATAAAGAAGAAGATGTTAGCTGACATCAGCCAAATACGGAAGACAAAAAGGATATGACAGGAAGTACATATAAAGCAATTACCTATACTTCAATGGTTATCCCTGGACGCATAACAGGTGAGACTAACAAGGCAACCACGGCAACAGTAATACAAAAAATATTAACAATGACAGTAGAAATACAGAAAACCTGTTTTTAAAATAAAACAGAAAATGTAAAGATTATAACATTTTATGACTAACACATCCTGTTTGCTGTTGTCAAGTGCCAACCTTTTAACGTTGAGTTCGGTTTTACCCCAGTTTGGATTTACTCTACTGCATTATACTATTATTCTCAATATTGAGAGCGTGAATATGTCCACAAACATGTGTGGACCATGAAAACCCAGGAGCTGTGGTCCACTAACTCTTTCCTACAATTAACCCAGAAATTTCCCTTTGCCTTCAAGACAAACCACCAAAAGACAAAATAATTAGTTAAGATTGAAGCCCAAATTGAATTTACCTTCAACATTTATGTTATTTGATCTTGCAGAAATGTATTGCTCGCCTAAACATAAACTATTTAGATTAATTGTGTGTTAAAATCTGATAAACATTCCTTTTTTTTCCGCTCAACTGTTTGATTTAAGTGATACATTCAAAAGATGTACAAGCACGACCTTAATTAAAAATAAAAACTGAAAGAAAGAATAAAATGCACATCATGGCAAGCTAATGGCTCACTCCAGTTTCTCTCTTCCTCATTGCTGCCTGTTCTTCAGATTCCTCAGCTCTGCTGAGCTGAGGAATCCCGATGCTCATAATTACACTCCTCCATATCGAGCAGCTCACTGCCAGGTCCATCCAGCACTCCACTGCACAGGCTGACGTGTTATTTGCAGTTTGTGAGGTCGGCCATCACTCCTGCTCTGGCATTAGTTAAGGACCAATCAACAAATGTAGTTTGCATGCAACACACAGCTCAGCCTTGCCTACAAAGGGATGCGAAAAACAGAGAAGACCCGAGTGGGATCTGCTAATGGAGACGAGTTTGGCCATAGTACAACCAGTTAGGACCGCTCGCATGAGGAAGGAGTGAAAAGTTTGATTTAAGGCAGAGAAAGTCCTCCTGACATGCAGGAAGTGTCTGATGTTAATAAATAGTTTTGGGACAAAATGCATTGAGATATTTTTAACATGACACATGTAATCAGTAATAAAAATTAGCATCTGCAGCCGAATGCTGTGTTTAGTTAATGTATTTGAACGGCCTCCATCCTCTCTGTATTTTCGGCTCATCAGTCATTTTGTGCTTCTCCACTTCTGTCAAGCCGCAGCGAATACGGGAGCAAGCGTCCCCTGAAATAACCAATCAATACCTGGCCGCAATCCAGCGGCGGGCAATAATCTGTGAGCTGCCGCTGTGGAAGGCTGTTGAAAGCAAAGCCGGCTTTGTTGTTGTTCATCACTCCAGAGGCAGGTGAGCATCTGTCAAAAGGAGCTGCTGTTTTATTTAACACTTCAGCAGAGTCGAAAATAAAGTCACTGAGGATGACCTGAAGGAGAGAGAGTTCACCAAGGCAGGAGTGAAGGAAATGAATTTACTTCATAGTTTGCACTAAAATAGTCCCCATTATCCCTCCTCTGACATGTTTTCGGTGTAAATTATTTTCTGTTCGTCTTTAACTTTTGCTTTTCTTGACCTGCTGGTCAGTGGATGTTTTGATGTCAGAAATAAAGAAAATTAAAAATTAATCTTCTTAGTTGCTCTAAAAAAACATTTGAAAAACAGACGCGAGTCGTTGATTTTCCAGTAATTTCTGGGGCCACGATTAATTTCAAAATCTATGTTCTTACAGTTTATTACTTTACAATAACTGATGTTTTTAATCATGTCCAGGGTCTTTTTCCTGAGCTCTGAGCTGAGTTGGAGGAGGTCTGATGGAAGGAGAGAGTGGAGTCATTCTCAGTCAAGACTGTAAGAGCTGATAATTTATCCTCACACACGAATTATTATATGCAGACATGGTCCAAAAAGTTCAGAAACTTGTGCATTATTCAAATCCACATCTTTTCCTTGAAAACACGAGAACAAACAAACCTGTAGTTTCTTCTTGATGTCCTGCATCTGAGAGTCTGCAGTACATTCATTTTTATTTAATTAAACCAAGTTTGTGACATTCTAAGTCAATTCTGAATCAGAGCAAATGAAATCACACCCTCCAATTTTCTCTATGTAAAATTTGAAGTCTTAACTCGTATGAAATGAGAACACGCCGTATATCAGATGTCTCCAGTCCAACCCTGGCCCTGAGATATACTGTGCTGCAGTTTTTAGCTTCAACTCTGCTTCAAAAAACCCGAATCAAATAGTAATAATTATTTTATTTATTAATTTTTTTAATTTTTTGCCAAGGTAGATTGCAGCTGTGTTGGAGCTGGATGCATGACAGTAACTAACCAAGGTTAGAAAACTTTGCCCTTGATCGTACAGTAACATCTTTTTCATTGTTTATTTACTTTTTTTTTTAAGGCGAGGCAAGTTTATTTTTATAGCACATTTTCGTGTACAAGACAATTCAAAGTGCTTTACATAGAAAAAAAGAGCAGAAAATGTTACAATAAAATCAACTTTGAATTTAAAATAAATAACATAAAATAAAAATAAAATAATAATAATAACAAAAATATTCTCAGTTGCTATATGCACAGTTAAATAAGGCTGTTTTCAGCCTGGATTTAAACAATGGCAGAGTTGAAACCTTTCTCACCTCTTCAGGAAAACTGTTCCAGATTTTAGGAGCATAAAACTGGAATGAAGCCTCTCCTTGTTTGGTGTTGACTCTGGGCATCAGCAGGAGGCCACTACCTGAGGTTCTCAGAGTCCTGGCTGGTTCATATGGCTCTAACATGTCAGATATGTACTCTGGGGCTAAACCATGAAGAGATTTGTACACAAGCAAGGCTGTTTTAAACTCTATTCTTAGAGTAACAGGAAACCAGTGCAGAGACTTGTGCACTGGACTAATGTGGTCATATTTCCTGGTTTTGGTCAGAACTCGAGCAGCAGCATTCTGGATGTTCTGAAGCTGTCTTAAGGCCCGTTTAGAAAGCCCAGTGAGCAGGCCGTTACAGTAGTCTAACCTGCTAGAGATAAAAGCATGGATAAGTCTTTCTAGGTTGGTTTAGAGACTATTCCTCTGATTCTGGCAATGTTTTTAAGATGGTAAAAGGCTGTTGATGTTACTGATTTAATGTGGCTGTTGAAGTTCAGGTCAGAATCCAGTATTACCCCAAGATTTTTGACCTGATGTTTAGGTTCCAGAGAGAGCGTCAGAAGGTAACTGATTACACTTTCTCTTTGTTTCTGTGGGCCACAGACAATGATTTCAGTTTTGTCTGAGTTTAACTGGAGGAAGTTGTTCTGCATCCACAGACTGATCTGTTCAATACAGTGACACAATAAGTCAACATGCCAATGTTCTCATAATCTTTGCTCATCTGTTTTTACATGCCCAGCTACTCGTGTGCAGGAGGCGCCGTGTTTCATTCTAAACAGAAAGTCATGGTTGTTTTAAAGGATTTTAATAGGCTGACATATGTTCACCTTTTGCTCTGCACTGCCCCCAGTGGATTTTGTAGGTTTAACATCACTGTAATTGCGTTTTTGTTCGAGTGAATATAGACTTTATAAAAACGGTCCTGGGTACATGATATTCTTTTTAAGATGGCGCACAGTTGTTGCTTTTTTAATTTGTAAATACACAAATACCTGTGTGGGTTACACAAACTTAAACACTAGCATTGAGTTAACCAGATGAAACCAGATGAGAAAATTTAGGGATATTTTAGGTTGATTTACATGTCTGCCTGAAAACTGCATCACCAGAATATTAATTTGTTCAACGAAAAAGATTTTATGTTTCAGCTTCAGCATTTACTAGTCCAGGATAGAAGCTCATTTCACTTATTCTAATCCCGTTCTGCAGGGAAGCTCTGTGCAGAAAGGTCAGGACTGCTAAGGAGGAATGTCTGCACTGTTGCTTTTCTTGATTGCTTCTGCAAATGGCTCTGTAATCAAAGCACAGATTGGCTCTGATGGTATTACCACTGATGAGATGGCTCTGGTTCAGTCCTCTGAAGACGAAACGATGTCACTGTTCATTTTTACTCCAGCCTTTCTACCCCTCTGTCCTCTTCTTGTCCTCTCTTCATTCAATAAATGATCACTTTTGTATTCGATTATCTTATATTTGCAAAACTAATGTCATCTTAGTATTCTTCCATTGATCCGTCAGACCCTTTCAGCTTCTGATTTCCTAATTGAGTTTGTCAGTCTGAATAATTTTGCTTCCATTGCTTCGACTTTTTACTGGGACATAATATTCATCCCCCGTAAATATCTGATCAATTGTTTCTTTCAAACTATTTTATTTAAATACAAAATAACCAAAGTCAAAAAACATTTGACAATTTGCTTAATTAGAGAGTAAAGCATTCAAAACCAACCCAACCTTACCTGATAAAGTAATTGCAAAAAAAACACTATTAGGTTTTAGGGATTTGTGTTCTTTGCAAGAACTGAAGATCCATTTTTTTGCTAGGACTCTTGGTTAGTCTTTTATAGCTCTAAAGACATTGGAATGGTGTCCTGCCCTTGTCCCAGGACTTTAGCTTCAGAAGGACCCATGAATTTCTCAAATATGTAAAAATCCAATTTAAAACCATGTACCTCATGTGAAGTGGGGTGAGTCAAATTTAAAACCAGATGGTAACATGTGGATCATAAATATAGAAAATAGATTTTTATTACATGTGAGAGAAAAAAATCACATGTTCCACATGGAATACGGAACACAAGAACAAAGTACTTGATCCCTTAGGGAGAGCCTGCTAAACGCGGGAAAGAGGAACCCACATGTTAACTGCTCTAGATTATGTGAAACACATGTGAAAAAAAAATTTAAATCAAAAATTCCAAATCCATCAATACACATGTTTTTTCTTGTAACTCACATAACATAGGCTCCATGGTTTTCATGTGGGAAGTTTCACACATTAGAAACATATTTTTTGTCATGTTGCTGTTTAATCTTCGGACCCACACAAACAAAGAACTCTCACGAGATATTTACAATGATTTATTTAGTGATTTATGGGGAAAGGGAATCCGGACTGATCGGCAACGGGCAACAGCAGTGAGTGGCCACGGGAAACAGCGGGGCAACAGGAAACGGCAGGAAACAGAGGGCGTCGACGACGTGGGAGACCGGGGGCTTCTGAGAGTGAGGACAGGAGAGGTGAGTAACAGTTGAGTGTAAGTGAATGAATGAAGGGAACAATCTTACTTTAGAGGATAGTTGGAATCGCCAGGGAGGATTCAGCGGGGAGTCTTTTCCAGTGGGGATGATGACGTTAGATCCAGAGGAGGTCAGAGCAGCAGATGATGGATGCTGGAGCGGACAGATCGAGCTTAGCCAAGAGGAGTTTGAACCAGATGATGAGGGAAACCAGAGAGGAACTAGTTGATGGTTTAAGTTGGATGGCAAGAGGTGACCTGGGGCGGAGACACAATGGTTACTACAGGCGTGGAAAAAACAAACTAGCAACTAAACGATGGAGTCAAAAAACATTCAAAAATACAAACGACTACTGGAAGCAAAAGACACTAGAGACTACGAGAGGCGTTCAAAAAATACTAGAGACTACTGGAGCAAAAACACTAGAGACAATGAGTAGCATTCAAAACTACACTACAAGGGGCACTGAGGGTCGTTTACCGGTAGCGATAATACTCAGGCGTTGAGTTGCTGGTTCACCACTCGTCTTATACTGGCCTAGCTCGTCAGTGGTAACCGGGCGCACCTGTGGAGGAAGCTCCAGCATCAGAGGACTGGTGACCCCCTCTGGAAACCTGGGGAAGTAACTAGAAAAGACTCATACTGACATTTTTAATCCCAGGGACTTTCTCTTCTTTTGTTGATTTTCTGTTTCTGCTGCACTGCAGCGAAATCAGTCTCATGCCATGCATCTGCTCATCTGCCTTTGTCTAAAGCTCTCTCACAAGCAGACACTGCCTTATCTATCACGTACCAGTAGTTATCCATAAGCTGTCTCTTGCTTATATGGTTATGAACATGTCTTGTTACCTGACCTTGCTACCTTGCCCCATTTTGGATATGATTATCTGCCCACAATTTGTTTGTTCCCATAGCCACCTATCTAAGTCTCGACCACAGATCTCCATGTCAGAGACTGCGTTCACATCCGCAAAGTAGTTTTGGAGAATTTCCCAACTGTGGGAATAATAAAGGATTATCTTATATTATCTTATCAATCAGCTTTTCAGGTCTTAGGTTATGAATATATTTATTCTCTCTAGAGTCAATAACCTTCCCCTCACCGTTGACAGGGCTGTGGCTTCTCCAATCCCTCAGGTAAAAAGTCTGGGTGTCATTCTTGACAGCGCTCTGTCTTTTAACTCATATTAATAATATTACCCAGTCTGCATATCGGCACAGTCGTAATATCAAACAACTTCGTCCATCTTTTTCCCTCCACTCTGCATCCATCCTGGTCCACAGTCTTGTCATTTGTCGAATTGATTACTTTAATTCTCTTGTTGTTGATCTGGCTCTGAAATCAATCCGTATACTTTGACTGGTTAAAAAAAACTGCTGCTCGCACAATGACTAAAACGGTCTTGTTACAACACATCACTTCGGTTCTTCAGCAATTTCACCGTCTTCCTGTCTCATTTACCATTCAATTTAAAATCCTGTTGTATACATTCAAGGCCATTCATAACCTCGCACCTCCTCATCTGTCTGATTTCTACACATCACCATCTATTCACACTCTCTTGGTTCTTCCTCTACCTCTTCCATCCAACTCTGTGTGCCTTTTGTCCATCTATTACTCTTCTCCCAAACTCTGGAACCCTGTTCCTCCTGACATCCACAATGTCAACTCTCTTTTCTACTTCAAAACACAACGGAAAACTCATCTATTCAAGTTAGCCTTCTCACTTTAATGGCTCTTTGTTATTTATGGTATTGTGTTTCTATTTAATTTTTCCCCCAATGTTTTATTAGTGTTTTTAATGTTGTAAAGTGCCCTTAAATGTTTTGAAAGGTACAGTCAAATAAAATGCATCATTGTTATTATTATTATTATTATTATCATTAAAATATTGTTTCTGATTTAAGAATATGTATTTTATTCCTGGTTAATTTTCACAAATCTCTGAGCTCATGTTTTTGTTTTTTATAAAAAAAAACAAAGGCTCAGATTCTCAAGCACAACCAATAACAGCCTTCTGAGTGCTGCAGATTCAAAGCTTCTCTAAAAACACCTGATAAATTTGCCACAGGCCATATTCTCAGAGGAAACTCAATTCATTTGTAAGGCTGTCTCATTACGCAGGTGAGAAAAATAGCTTTTAGACCGCTGGAACAAACTTCAGCAGCATAATGTGATCAAAAAGGATGTTGTGAAGACAGAAGGAGGTAAACAGTACGAGGCATAGACAGAGAACACACAAACTAGACATCAGAACTGCACCCTGAAGGAGAGTCGAATCATTGGAATCGTTGGATGCACCGTTTACGGAGAACTTCTGATTATTTTCCCTGTTTTGTTTTGTGAGCTACGACATTCGGTGGATTCCGTAGCTATCATAATATGCACACTTTTCTGCGTCTTTCTGCAGTGTTTCATATTTATTTTTCTCGTCTTAATCCTGACTTTGAGGCTAATCCAGAGGTAATTACTGTCCTTCTGTGCAGCAGCAGGTTTCATTATCACAAGTCTGCTCAACTCGTGCAACCTGAAGCATTCAGTGTCTGTGCACGTAGAGCGGACATCCCACATGTGCTGCAGCCTGATAACAATAATAAAGAAGAAACACGATGGACAAAGCAGGATGTTTTTATAGACAGAAGCACGGAAATTAAAGACACAAGGAAAATAAGAAGACAAACTAAGAATGACAAATATGAAAAAGTCAGGAGAGAATCTGACTGATAAAAAAAATACTACAAAACCTCATAAACAACAGCTGATAGAACATTTTCTGTTGCACAGACAGAAACCTTAAATCTACAGTTACATGAGAAAATGAACCATTAACTCCACAAAGACAAAAACATTTTTCACTGGGGTCTGGAGGGATTTAACACTTTTGACACATTGAAAGTACAAAAAGGGCAAAAAACAAACTTTACATTAAAAAAAATTACGTCAAGTAGACATATCTCCCTGTCCTTCCAAAGTATGATGGACGTAATGCATTTGTGTGTATGTGTTGACATAAAACCCAAACTTTCATGTTCAGGTCGATAAAGGATCCAAATGCAGAACTGGTAAAAGTACAGCTGACCATTTTACATGAAGAACAACCATGAGCGCTCAGACGAAAAGCAGATGCGATAGAAGAAGCGTCGGCACTGAGGGTGTTAAATGCTGACGGCTTTGATACTGACAAGAGGCCGGTGGTTGGTTACTAACAGGAAGCAGCTGCGAGAGAAGGCAGAGAGAGGGGGTGATGAATATTAAACACAGAGGGAATAAGGAATGGAAGAAAAAACTCAGAAAAATACAAATATGCAAGACACAGAATACAAATTTAAACTAATTGTCACATGTAATAACTATAAGTAAACCTGTTAGGCAATAGTAAGGGATACAAACAAAGTAAATCAAAAAACAACCAAGGACTTTGCTGCAACAGAAATCCGAAATTTATCTTGTGTTTGCTTTAGCTTCCAGTTTGAATACGTAACACATTTTACCTGACTATATTTTTTTGACTTAAATCCTTTTTCTGCCCCAGATGAAGCCAGACGTGGTACATATGGACTTAAACAATGTCTGAAGCAAGCAGTGTCGGGTTTAGCTTTGGTTTCCCTCAGCTGCCGTCATCTTGCTCCGATCTTGTGAAGATGCGTTTCGCTCTCATTCCTCAACAACTTTAACATCTCGCAGCTCCTCCAACCAAGTGGTAAAAGTGCATGGTAGTAATTTTCCTGAGGGATTCTTTGTGAACCTGTTTTTTAATCAGTAGCAACTAAAACATCACTACACTCCAGTCCATATAGTTTTTACGTACTTCTGAACTGTAATACTCTCACCTGTGGCTCGGACCTTAATAAACTGGAATCTTTGAAGGTTAAAGAGTGTGAGGGAGGAACAGGTCTGTTTATTTGTAGCACCCAAAGGACCTGTATGAGGAAGGATTCTCTATATGATGGAAACTTCAGTAGCAAGGTAAGCTGGTTTAGTCTCATCACTTTAATAATCAAGTTTTACCCTAAGAAAGCAATTAAAAGCTGGGTTAACAGAGATGCGTTGATGAAGCAAATCATGCCAATATCAGTACAGTGATGATCAGTATTGTCAAACATAAAGCAGGATTCGGACGGACAGATAGGGAAATGCTCAAAGCCGTCACGAGAAAGGTAAACTGAGAGATTGCAGAAAAGGAGTTCGATATGCAATATTTGCGTTGACATTTGTTTTATGCTCTGGTCTGCATTCCCTGCTTACCTGCATTAAGATGGCGCCACAGATGGTTGTCTCGGCGTGTTGGTGCCCACTGTTTTGTTTTGCTTTCTGCTTTAAAACGGTTTTCTGTGATGGTACCCGGAGCCCTTTTACCCTAGAAGAACTTGAGAACATCAGGGCTACTAGACCAGAGGAATTATTTCCAAGTTTTCTGAATACTGCTCTAGGAATTGTGGACATTCTGGTCAAAGGTGCGCTCACCTTTGAAAAGAGGAAAACGGGCCGGCGTGCTGGTACATCTTCGTCGGCGCGGACTACAATCACCTTTACCTGGAGTATTTCTCTCTAACGTGCGCTCACTTGCCAACAAAATTGAGGAACCACAACTGCTGCTGGGGAAAAACAGGGACTTTTATTTATTGCCAGTTTTGTGCTTCACGGAGACGTGGCTTTGCGAATTAATACCGGATTCTGCGCTGCAGGCTTTGACTCTACAGAGTGGAAGGAAACATGGAACTCTCCGGCAAAGCGAAAGGTGGAGGAATCTGTTTCTACCTCAACAGTGGTTGGTGCAACGACGTGACAGTGATTGAGGAGCACTGTTTTCCAGATCTGGAATCCTTTATCATAAACTGTAAGCCTTTCTTTTCCCCCCGAGAGTTCCCTTCGGTCATCCTGGTCGGTGTTAACATTCCGCTGCAAGCGGACGTGCAGGTCGCACAGCGCGTGCTCGCCGACCAGATACTGAGTGTGGCACGGACCAACCCGGACTCCTTAGTTATCGTCGCTGGCGACTTTAACAAAGGTAATCTCACCCGCGAAACTCCCCAAATATAGACAATTAATTAAATTTCTGACCAGAGAGGACAAAATTCTGGATCACTGCTACACCATCATCAGAGACGCTTATAACGCCGTCCCACATGCTGCACTGGGCCAATCCGACCACATCATGGTCCACCTGATTCCTGCATACAGGCAGAAACTAAAGCTCTGCAAACCTGTTGTGAGGACGTCAAGGAAGTGGACTAGTGATGCTGTGGAGAATCTCTAGGCGTGTTTAGACTGTACAGACTGGGATGTGTTCAGGGCTACTACCAACAGTCTGGACGAGTACACAGAGGCTTTGACCTCCTACATAAGCTTCTGTGAGGACAGCTGTGTATCATCATGCACCAGGGTGAGTTAAAACAACGACAAACCCTTGTTCACAGCCAAACCCAGAAGTTTAAGACTAGATAAGGAAGAGGCCTTCAGGAGTGGGGACAAAGACAGATACAGAGAGGGGAAGTACAGGTTTAGCAAGGTAGTGATAGAGGCCAAACAACTTTACTCTAAAAAGCTCCAAAATATTTCTCTGCCAACGACTCTGTGTAAGTCTGGAAAGGACTCAGGCAGATCACCAACTATGAGCTGGTAACCCCCCACTCCATCAATGACCGACGCCTCGCCAACGACCTGAACGAGTTCTACTGTCGCTTTGAAAGACGAAGGGACAGTTCTGCAACCATCCCCCACGACACCTCCCAACAGCTCCAGCCACAACCTACCACCCCCACCACACCAACCTCAGGAGGAGCCTGGACACCTCCAACCCCCCCCTGAAGTTCCCCCCAACCGGCCCCCTACCCACACGTGGGACGGCTCTTTCCATCCAGGAGAGGGACGTCAACAAACTCTTCAGAAGACAGAACCGCCGGAAAGCTGCTGGACCGGATTCTGTCTCACCACCCTGAAGCACTGCTCATATCAACTTTCTCCAGTCTTCACAAACATTTTTAACACCTCACTGGAGACATGTCATGTGCCAGCCTGCTTCAAGTCCTCCACCATCATCCCCATTCCCAAGAAGCCAAGGACCACAGGCCTTAATGACTTCTGACCTGTCGCCCTGACCTCTGTGGTAATGAAGTTCTTTGAGCGCCTTGTGCTCTCACACCTGAAGGACATCACCGACCCCCTCATGGACCCCCTGCAGTTTTCCCATAGAGCCAACAGGTCTGTAGATGATGCAGTCAACCTAGCCCTTCACTTCATCCTCCAGCACCTGGACTCCACAGGAACCTACGCCAGGATCTTGTTTGTTGATTTCAGCTCTGCCTTCAACACCATCGTCCCAGCTCTGCTCCAGGAGAAGCTCTCCCAGCTGAGGGTGCCCGACTCCACCTGCATGTGGATCACTGACTTCCTGTCTGACAGGAACCAGCACGTGACGCTGGGGAAGCATGTCTCAGACTCTCTGACCATCAGCACCGGTTCCCCCCAAGGCTGTGTTCTCTCTCCTCTGCTCTTCTCCCTGTACACCAACAGCTGCACCTCCAGTCACCAGTCTGTCAAGCTTCTGAAGTTTGCGGATGACACCACACTGATCGGACTCATCTCTGATGGTGACGAGTCTGCCTAAAGGTGGGAGGTGGACCATCTGGTGGACTGGTGCAGCCAGAAAAACCTTGAGCTCTAAATGCTCTAAAGACAGTGGAGATTGTTGGGGACTTCAGGCAAAACCCAGCCCTCGTCCCATCACCCTCTGTGACTCCACAATTGACATTGTGGAATCTTTCCGCTTCCTGGGAACCGTCATCTCCTGGGACCTCAAGTGGGAGCCAAACATCAGCTCCCTCATCAAGAAAGCCCAGCAGAGGATGTTCTTCCTGCAGCAGCTGAAGAAATTCAACCTGCCAAAGACTATGATGGTGCACTTCTACACAGCCATCATTGAGTCCATCCTCACTTCCTCCATCTCCATCTGGTACACTGCTGCTACAGCCAAGGACAAGGGCAGGCTGCAGCGTGTCATTTTGTCTGCTGAGAAGGTGATTGGCTGCAGTCTGCCGTCGCTCCAGGACCTGTACACCTCCAGGACTCTGAAGCGGGCAGGGAAGATCCGGGTTGATCCCTCCCACCCTGGGCACAGACTCTTTGATACTCTCCCCTCTGGGAGGAGGCTGCGGTCCATCCGGACAAAACCTCACGCCACAAGAACAGTTTTTTCCCATCTGCAACCAGCCTTGTCAACAAAGCCCGGAACCCACACTAACACTCTCCCCTTCCTCCACACCCCAGGACACTTGTAACATTTACTCTCACTCACTTAAAAACTGTGCACATATATTTATATTAATATTGTAGTCATATTTATACTGTTTTAATTTGAGTACTGAATCGCACGGATGACGCCAAAACAAATTCCTTGTATGTCCAAAAACGTACTTGCAATAAAGTTTTTCTGATTCTGATTCTGATCACCAAATTAAGATTCCTTGTTCCTCCTGTTTTTCCAAAGTTTCTTTGATAGATACCATCAAAATAGTGCTGCCTCACTCATGCCTGCGGTTGGGTCCTCGGTAGCCACTGAAGTAATAAATTCTGCAAAAATCGCCTTTAAGTACAAGATGCATGCATTTGTAAAAAGCACAAGGTGATAACTGGATAAGTAAAGGTTTGAGCTTTTAAACTTCTCAGTTATATTAACACAAGAGATGATGTGAAATAATTTGGGTCAATTAAAGTAAAACTTTAAGGTTTTATTGCTTGGCAATGATGGTAAAATCTTATTGACATTTGTTTTCTCTCGGAGTGTAGCTCTGACTCTGCTACGTTCGGATGTTTCTAAATTCTTCTCTAACTGCTTTACAGCGAGCAAAGCCGAAAACAGCTGAACCTAAAAGAATCTTAAATCTTGTCTCACAAAAAAATTTTCTTAGAGACTGATTTAAAACGAAGACAGACCTTGGATAAAACTCTTTGGAAAAATTATCTTTTTTCATATTGTCAGCTGATAAGTCTGGATCTGAGTATATTCATCTAGTCTTAAGAGGTTAGGGTGTTATCATCTGTTAAGTTTCATGTAGGTGAAAGTTACAAGTTTTTTTTTTTCTTTCATGCTCGCAGGTTTGTGCAGCCTGTCGTTCCCAAAGGCTCAACAACCTGATAAACACAGCTGGGTCTGTTCTGGGGACAAATGTAGAATCTCTGGAGTTGATGATGGAAAGAAGGATTTTACATAAAATCAAGAAAATGATAGACAACCCTGATCATCCTCTTCATCAGGCTCTTCAGTCAAAGGCGTCTTCAATTTAGTTACACAGCAGAATGCTACAGAAGATCTTTCCTGCCCACAGCAATCACCATGTACAACAACTCCTCAGTTAAATGAGATAGTCCAACAACATTTAATTTCCCTTTATTTATCCCTTTGGGATAAATAAAATATTTTTGATTTGACTGATTGATTGATTCTTAAATGATTTTCAGTCCAGCAGTTTGGATTGTGGTAAAAATTTAAATGGAGTCCCTTCCTTTTGCTATCTATGTTCCACTTCCTGTCTGTTGTGGATTGGATGAAGAGCTTTTCCAAATCAAGGTCCAAAAACCCAAACCCGCACGAAATAATGCAACCAGATTGTTGCAGCTCTTTCTTTCTCTCTCTCCCTTTCCTACAGAATCTACTGATAAGAAATGAAGCTACTATGTACCGAGAGAGTCATCCTCCTGAGTTTGTTCAGCTTTCTGAACAGATCCCAGGCCAGCCCATCTCCCAACAACTCTTATCCAGACACCACCTCAAAATCCTGTCACAAAATTTCAGCAGGCTGGCCTGAATCCGACTCAATATTTCCTCCTGCAACTTAGCAAACTATGCAAGATAAGTTCTCGAACAACTTTTTCTTTCCATTTGTTTCTGAGGGCTGTTGGAGGATAATGGCAGCAGACCAGCTGATGGAGACCGGGCCGTCTGCGATGTCTGGTGTATGAATAAAAGATGGGAATGCTGGCAAAACAGAACAAGAACACAAAGACGGATGGCTGCAGGGAAGTGGCATAGACCCAGAGAGGTTGAACACAGTTGCTCATTCGCTCATGTCTAAATTTCGGAGCTCTTGTCAGAGAAATATACTGATTTTTTGTATTATAAGCGTACTGACAGGAACTTTTTATGATGAAAAACAGCAAAAGTGCCACTCTTGAGTAGAACTATACTAGACACGCTTTGTTTTAGAAGTTTTTTTAACTTTAATTTCTTACGCTGATTTATCCAAATGTCATACTCTAATACAGTTTGTGCCACATTTTTTTTTTTAACACGACTGCAGAAATTACTTGTTTGAGTTGAAATCAAATCAAGATCCCCAAAAACACCTGGGTTTTTCTTTCATAGTCAAGATCTTTTGATTTATCTCTTTAATGTTTTTTAGATGTATAGGGAATATTTTATTAACACTGATATACCTAAAAATTTAAGGCTTATTTAACATCATGCATTTTTCTATAAAGATACTTAATAGCACTTTGGATTGAGTTATCCGTTTAAATGTAACCCTTTTTTGACACGATGAAGCCTTTACAGGTAATCTAATAATATAGCTCTATGTTTTATTGGGTAAAAATAGCAAAAGTTTCACATCACTCTAATAGCTAGATTGCATAATACGGCTTCGAAGAGGTTCTGGTCCACCGTCCAGCGTTTCAGGAGGGGGAAGCAGTACTCCACCAACACTTTGTATGGTGGAGATGGGGATGCTGACCTCTACTTGGGACGTTGTGGGGCGGTGGGGGGAAAACTTCGAAGACCTTCTCAATCCCACTGACATGCCTTCCAATGAGGAAGGAGAGACTGAGGGGCCGGGTGTTGGCTCTCCAATCACCGCCGCCGAGGTCACAGAGGTAGTCAAAAAGCTCCTCGGTGGCCGGGGTGGATGAGATCCGCCCGGAGTCCCTCAGGGCTCTGGATGCTGTGGGGCTGTCTTGGTTGACTCGCCTCTGCAGCATCGCATGGACATCGGGGGTAGTGCCCTTGGACTGGAAGACTGGGGTGGTGGTTCCCCTCTTTAAGAAGGGGGACCGGAGGATGTGTTCCAACTATAGGGGGATCACACTCCTCAGCCTCCCTAGTAGGGTCTATTCAGGGGAACTAGAGAGGAGGGTCCGCCGGATAGTCGAATCCCATCTGGAGGAGGAGTGGAAAAGTGGACCAGCTCTACACCCTCTTCAGGGTCCTCAAGGGGGGATGGTAGTTTGCACAACCAGTCTACATGTGTTTTGTGGACTTGGAGAAGGCGTTCGACCGTGTTCCCCAGGAAATCTTGTGGGGGGTGCTCCCGGAGTATGGAGTGTTGGACTCTCTTGTTAGAGCTGTCCGGTCCCTGTACGACCATTGCCAGAGTCTGGTCCGCATTGCCGGCAGTAAGTCGAATCCGTTCCCAGTGAGAGTTGGACTCCGCCAAGGCTGCCCTTTGTCACCGGTTCTGTTCATAACTTTTATGGACAGAATTTCTAGGCGCAGCCGAGGTGTTGTGGGGGTCCGGTTTGGTGGCCTCAGGGTTGCGTCTGTGCATTTTCCAGATGATGTGGTTCTGTTGGCTTTATTGCGCCAGGATCTCCAGCTTTCACTGGAGCGATTCGCAACCGAGTGTGAAGCGGTCGGGATGCGAATTAGCACCTTTAAATCTGAGACAATGGAGCTGGTGGACGTGGCAGGGGAGATTGAACTCTGGGTTTCTTTGCTCGGGCTGCTGTCCCCGCAATCCGACTCCGGATAAGTGGAAAAAATATGGATGGATGGATAGATTGATGGATAATGAAACATTCACTATGCTCATCCCAAGTTCATGTCTGCATTGTGAACAACCCCAAATTACACGACAGGTGAGGTCTAACTACTGTTCTCAGTTAAAGTTTGAATGTTTTTTATAGACCTTACTACAGAAATTCTGCGCCTTAAAAAACCATTGGATCCCGTGCTCTACATAAAGCTTAGGCTATTTTCTGATAATTTGGTGCAAGAATTGGAGCAAACAAAAGATCTGAGTTCAGTGGAGATTATTGAAGTTCAATTGTCGAATTGTTGGCAAGTCTTGATGAGTGTTTTACCAGGATTCTAAGATTCACATGATGTTGCAAATGTATGAGATAAAAGGGACAATATTACTCATTAGTTAAAAGTCCAACTTATTTCCAGTTTGAGCCTGGAATTCCTCCAGGTTTGCTAAAGTCGTCGTTTTAAGGCTTTCCGACCAACAGGCAAGAAAAGTTCCAGAAGAATGAAACAGGCTTATTTACATGAAAAGAAAGAGAGATCTTTGTGGGAAATGAGCGTTTTGAAAACAAGCATAGAGGGAGAGTTCTGTAGTTGAATTGTGAGTAATGGATGAATCTATTTCCGTTGCCAGTTGTAAGTTGGTCCATCTTTGATGGAGAACGGAAGAGTGACACTTGCTCAGTGGTGAGAGGACGACCAAAAGCTGGAGAAACAGAGGCTGTTTATGATGGTGGAGATGATGGCTGTAATTAGCAGTAATGGGATGACATCCAGTCTGGAGTTTCTTAATCCGGAATCTGAACTTGAAACAAAGTAAACGCCTGACCCGAATAAATGGGTGAGTAACAGCCTTCTGTAGATCTTGATAGCATAAATTAGCTTATGCTTTTGTTTCAGTCAGGTATGATGTAGCAGAGACACATTTAAAACCTGCAGGGGAGTAGTATGGAACAAGGGAAACTCTGCTTTACAGGAGAATAAAAAGAAGTTGGCCAGGAACAAACATATAAACACAGAAAAAAGGGGTTTCATGCAGCGACTTGCAGCCACCTCCTCTTGTTCTCAGCACAATATCTCTGATAAAATGGACATACCAGCTAAAAATGAGCCCTCAGTCCTGGATCACTGTGACGGAGGAATCCCACACCAACACAACACCCCGGATTTCTAGTTTCATGCCTCTGATCCTGTTTGAGGTGCTCATGGACAAGATCATGTGGAATTTCCATGGAGCAGAATATGACCCGACTGGAAACCTCTGCTTCCAACCTTATTTGCAGATGAAGTGGCATCTTTACATCAACAGCAACTGCCAGTTCATCCATGACGTCTGGGTCTTTGCTCACTCAGGATTCTGGTTAAAACTTTGCTTCAAGCCAATACTTTTCATCATGCTGGTGTTACGTTAATAGATAAAGGAAATGAGCAGTAAGGTGGACCTCTGTCTTTGTTGGTCAAGCCATGCACCAAACCTGACTCAGGTAACCATTAACTTCTTTGGGTATCAGACTACATAATCAAAAATCCTGGACGCCTCCATCAAAGCAACACTATGTTACTTTTTAACCTTTATAAAATATTTGGTAACTTTTGTGAGTATACATTGACTTACAGCTCGTTGAATGACGCCTCTGTCATGACCCGAGGGGGTCTCTATCGCTTTAACCGGCACTAAGCAACTTTGAGGAGGGTGGCAGGAACCCTGCCGCACAAAACAACTACAAATGTGCTGACTGCTGTACGGCATACGTCACTTCCCCCATTTCTTATCTTCAACATCATCATATGACATTGTTTCACCACAATTGGATTTATTACCTCATCACTATTCATCCTTCACACAGACACTGGAAACAGAAATGTACTTCAATCCAACTAATCAGGATTTTACCACGCTATGCGTTGGTGCTCATGGAAAATGCGGTCTTCCTTCAGGCAAAACATTACCTAAATTGACCAAAACTAAACTTCTTTAGTGTTGCTTTAATAGCTTATTTATGCATACACCATTGGGAGGAACCCAGAACTTGATAGAATGTTTTTTGGGCACTTCTAGGAGAAAATAGCAGAAAGTAATCTTCCTCTGTTTCCTAACAAACCCATCCCAGACATTTGAAACAATGGATTATATATATATATATATATATATATATATATATATATATATATATATATATATATATATATATATATATACATTCTGAAAATAGTTGGCTGAAACAGAGTGTTTTTTTTTCAATCTGTGGACAAAAAGATGACATCATTAAAAAACTGTTTTAGGGCATTTTGTGTAGCTGTCAAACACTGAAAGGTTTCAGCACTTCACAGTTGAAAATTTGTGCATTTTGAGGCTGCAGCCAGTTTATGATGAATCCTAGGTACATACTGTCTCTACTTTGGAAACTTTTGAGACAAAACTCTCCCTGCATAAAGGATTTGACAGTGTATGGGAATAGCAGATTAAGTCTGTGCTCCAATTGCTTAGAAAGTTTGCATGGGTCACAGGAAAATTGTAAAACCGGAGACAGTTGATGAGGATGTCTGTGCTGTGTTATATATATTAAATGTAATATGGCTATACTAACCCGCACTCTTACATACAAAAATGTATACTTGCTTAATACAACTATTTTAGGACCAACAGGTTTCTTTTCTAAAACATTCAGATTAGTTTCTTAGCCAGCAAAATCCTAAAACTTATGTTTGTTTCAAATTTGAACAACTTGATTTTACAGAACTTACAGCCAGTTAGCCAGTGAATCCAAAAGGTTAACCACATACCAAAAAATACAGGGTTAGGTCACAAATGAAGGGCCTGTCCTCTCTTAGAGCCTCCAATTCATTTCCTAAAACCTAATTCTGCAGAATTTAAAGGTTACTTTCTACTGCTTTATCCAGTAGCAAGGAATCGACTGTGACTAATTAAGTTTGTCGGTTCATTGGAGCAAGAGAATCATCACAAAAGATCTGATTGTAAGTCATCTTGTTGTAGGGGAGAGAACTCAGTGAGATGTTGTTTTTGTGGAACTGATTTCTCCCAAACCAACGTAGAACACTGAACAACAGGGAGAAAGAAGTGGAAAATGAGGATGAAAGGTAAGGGAAGCTGAGATATACGAGCAAGAGACAAGTGAGGAAATTATGCTCTGTAACAGCTGACAGAACAGAACAAGCGAAGGTGGATGGTTGGGCTGGGTGTTTGCAGAACGCTGTGCAGTCAGAGGTCTGGTTGATGCGTGGCTGCACTCCTGAACATACTTTAACCAAATATGGGCTCAAATTATTTAATAAATAATCCCCGGAGTTTAACTGCACTTTTAATGTTGCAACACGCTTCCGTGTCTCACATGGTGCAAGAGAGGAGATAAAAGCGTGTTACTAAGCACCCTGGGAAAACAGCTACAGTACATTAACACAGGGGCTCCAATGTTGGGGGTCGGGACCCCATGGAAATTATGTTTAGTTCATATTGATGTGACCCCTAGCATGTATGGAGGGCCAGCAATGGAAAAATATATACACATATATTATGAGATACACAAATGCTCCGTTAAAAGTCTTATTTTTTTGTTTGTTTTTCTTAACAAAACAGTAAAAGAAAAATGTTTGGATGCTGTTAGGTTTCTGACTTGAGGTTTGTTTGTTTATCCACTGTTTGCAATTCTAATCGCGCCTGTGGTAAGGAAGTGGAACTCATATGGATTTAGAACATGTTCTGAAGAGGAGTATTTGTTTTTTCTTTGACATCTCTTTGTACGAAAAATACAAAATATTTACAACAACAAGAGTAACAGGAGGAATCGTCCATATCAGTCATCACAGTGAATTCTGATTCATAACACAAAGTGAAGATTTTTTTTTGTTTTTTTTGTTTACAGAATTGCACTGATCATCCTCTGAGGTGTTTCATACTTTTGAACTAGTTCAAACATGGTGCATTAACACCAAACCTCTCCGTGTCACACCATCTGAAACATTGACTTCACTCCAGCTGGTTGGTGTGAGCACTAAACATCTGCATCATGACTGGCTGGTGTGTCTTCACACCAGAAACCATCGTTTTTATCTGTAGTAGTCCAGTATAAATAAGGGCTTGATTGGGCGGGGCTTCACTCCAGAGCCACACTGATGCAAGCAGTTTCCTTTTCTGGGCCTGCTTTAGCCGGAGAGTCTGGCTTTACCACAAGACCTTGGCAACATAGTGACACATCACCTGCTAAGAACTGGCCTCGAACAGACATCCCAAACTTGTGTAAACCTACAGTTTTCTTTTTTGGATCTGAATATGAATGTAAAATTTGCACACACACAGACCTGACGTAAGTTTTGATGAATTGCAGATCATCGCTGTGTTCTGTTGAATTATTCACTCCCTCCGGCAAACTGAAGGTGTTACTCAAACAAAACTGAACTGTGCTGTCAGCATACAGTGAAAGAGGTATTTATCAAACTCCAAAAAAGGCAGTAAAACAAAAACAATCCTCCAACAAACTGTAGGGAGACCACAAAGAAATAAGGAAAAGGGAAAAAAATACATCAGCCTTAGTTTTATGATGTAATTTGGCTTCCTAAGCAGATAATTGTAGGTTGGAATAAAAAAATTTCCCTTTCATAGTTTTTTAATTAGTACTTGACATTTTCCTGACTTTTTACTTTTTGTTCTGAACAGCTTGACTCTCTGATCCGAGTCACATCAGAAGAAGTCATTAATGGAGATGGATTTGTTTGAGGTACTGATGAAGGACCGTGTTCCTTAATGGCTCTATGGGCCCTCGAACGAAAACAGCAGCAGGACTCATCTCTTCAGCTTTATCTTCTTAAAGTTCAGCTACGATCTCTGCAGATACTTCCAGTAGGAAAACTTTTCTTTCAAGGTCTTATAATGAACATGTTAAGAAAAATAAATATATAAAATATAAATAAACACTTCCTAACTTTTGTGATCATACATCGACTTACAGCTCAAGGGGGTCTGTGTCGCTTTAACTGGCACTAAACAACTTTGAGGAGGGTGGCAGGAACCCTGCCTTCCACACAAAACAACTGCAAATGACTGACTGCTTAACGGCATACGTCACTTAATGTTGCTCTAACAAAATGTAAATTAGTCATCTACCATAAGTCTTCATCTAGGTTTGGACAAAATGGTAGTGCCTGGTTGTATGTAAAATAAAATGTTAATTAAAATTGTTACTGCTTAGACAAAAAAGCACTGCAGTCTGCCTGACTCTTGGCAGTCCTCTACCTCTCTCAACGGTGACAAAGGGGGAAAAAATCTCTGCAGGAGAGGAGATGTTAATGATGACAATGAGTAGGAAAAGCGTAGGAGTTATTCTGAATTCTTAAGTGGAGAAAAGAGAGATAACGCCAGGGAAGGATGCATAGATTCAGGGGTCAACTGTTGCATCTGAGTCTTGATGTGGTGCTGTGTGTTCAGTAAGAGGAGTGCCTACCAGACTTGGGTGAAAATCCAGAAGGTTATGATGATGGAGGAGAAAAACAAGGAGGGTTCACAGAAGACAATCAATCTGAGGAACAGGTGAGCACAGAAACATTTGCAGAAAGGAAGCACAAGAAGAACACTGGGGAATTTCCTCAAGAATGCTTGACGTTACACTCTCGGCTCAGCTCCTTTTATACTGCAAGTAAGGATCCTGATGATCTGCAGTCGTGTGCAGACTCAGCTACAATTAGCGAGCTTCCAGCACAGCAGCGGCTTTCCTGGACGCCCTCTGGTGGGTCCTTGCAGAGATGAAAAACATTAATCCCTAAAAAACACACAGAATGACCCAATTTGCTGATGTTTGTTTTCAGTATTGGGCCCTTGCCACAACAAACCCAGGCCTAAATATTATCTTACCTTTTATCTGGAAAAACAAATGGTTCATTTCGATAGGTGTTCTGATGTAACACTTGCAGTATGGAATATAGTTTCGATATAGTCTTTTGCCAAATTTAAAAGTACTGGTACTGTTTATTGCAAGTTTATTGACCCAAAACATTGGGTTATTTAGGGCATTTTACATTTTTCAACAAAAAAAGTAATCTTCAAGCCGTAAACTGTAAAGAAGTCAGACGGGGGTTCTTACAGCTGGGAAAGCCAAAAATAACTTCCTGTACCCTGAGCGACCCAATACATATACCAGCCCATTTGGATAATCTATGTAACTTTTCCTGAGCACGAACAAGCATGCAGTCTGTTGAATGTGACATGTATTCTCAGCTTCCTGTTCTTGGCTGACAAGCATGGTGTATTTCTTGCGTTCAGTCTTTAAAAGCTCTCAGTGTGGTTCTATTGATTGTATCCAGCGTAACCTGAAGATGGTATTGAACAAATTGCACCCTATCATCTCAAACCAGCGTTTCTCAGTTATTTCATGATTATTTTGTAAGGAACACTGCTCAAATTCATATCCGTTGGATTTAGTCTTCTAAAAAATAGTAATAATAATAAATGATAACATTGGCTTTTCGAAAAGTTTACCGTAAACCCAAATGAAAATTCTGTCAATTGTAGAAGCCGCCTTCCAGTTTCTCTGTACTGATGTTAATGTGTTGCTCTGTGTGTTTTCCAATGTCACTGGGATTAATGGGAGCAAGTAGTGCGTAAATATGAATTGACTCTGACATCCTGGAAGGTTGTAGCTGCTGTCTGCATGCTGAAGAAGACGTGCAACCGCAAAATAAACCCCAAACACGTAAGTAGCGTACAAGTATTTCCACCAGAGTGGGATCAAAGTTCCTCACATGCGGCTTTCAACTTGAGCCCTCGCCAACATGTTTACACAGAGTTGAAGGCTTTATGTTATATTGGTATGAATAAGACGGTATGTACCTGACAACTCCTGCTGTCTCTCTGGTTCAGACATTAATTCAGGTGAACAGAAAGCAATAATGATGCTGAAGGAGTAGATGACAAGATACGGTTTAGTATTTATTCTGCTCTGTAAATTATGAGAGTTCTGGGTCTTCTAATGAATACCTGAAAGGTCCATTAGTGACAGAATAATGTATGCTGGGTTGTCTAAGCTATATGTGCGGCTATTTTTCTCCCACTTTCTTTCTCTGCAAGGTGTGACAGGCAGGACTGGTATAAGCTGGAGCTCATTAGGTGGCGATCAGGACAAAAGAATGTAGTAGAAATATCCTTTATTGTCCCACAACAGGGAAATGTTTTAGTAACAGAAAAAGTCACAGGAAAATATGCAATAAAGAAGAGACAATGAGAATAAAGAAGAAAAATACTGTACAGTAAGGCCAGTATCTAAAGGCAAACAGTAGATGATAAGCCTTATTTGACTTACGCTTTGTTCAGGTAGTAGGTCTCATTTACGTCCAGATGACGCATGTCTCACATCAAGGACGGAGAAGTCCGACGAAATTCAACATCTGATACATATTTGACTTTGAAGCACCTATGGAAGAGGAGCATGTTGGATTTTCTTATGTGGTGAGAAGATCAGAATAGGCATTTGAAGTTTGAGCAGGGTGTAGGGTATGGGCTGCTGAATACTAAGTACTGTTTGGATTTGCTGTTTTGCATTTTTACCCTTTACTCTCACTGGTCAACTGCTTTAAGCATTAAAACAACAGATATATCATCAAATCCGTAAGAACTAATGTAAAAAATTCGCAATGTAATAAAATAAGATAAAGTACCTACAGTACCAAATATAATACACACATTATACCACCATTTCACAAACAGCAACAAACATGTGACCAATCTCAAGACTGCAGTTTAAAACACAAAAAAAGTTTTTCTGCTGCCTGAAGTGTAACGTTAATCCACCAGAGGGCAGAATTTATTTTTTAAAACCATGCGTAATAATCAAACTCAAAAAATAAAGGTCACAGAAACGTGTGTATCTAATCTTATACATATGAGGTTTTTGGAACAGCTTCGGGTCTCGTCTACTAAAGAGGGGACGAGACATGTCAATGCGGCATACAGCAAGGCTAGAAAAACTAGTAACAATTTAGATTTTGTAGAACATCCTTTTATGCGGTCGATAGATGTGTGGTTAAACTGTGGATGTTTGCAAAATAATAATTTTCATTTTTTCGTTATCATACAAAGCAACAGGTTAATCTTTGATAAACTTGTTAACCTTGAGACTTTTCTGAGAGAGAAAATTTACAAATCCAATTAACAGAAATAGAACACAGGTACTCGTTAAGAGATAACCTTGTTTATTTAAAGTTGGAAGTTAAAATGCTTAAAGCAAAACACAAAACAGTTCCTAGCTCATAAATCACTTCATTCAACCAGCTTTTTATACCAGCTTGGAAATTAATCCTTTCTCATGTCCTTCCAGCACCACTATGGCTACAGTGTGTACCCCACAGGTATTCCATTGGGATTTAAAGGGTTTAAATGGATAAAGCTGATCTAAATGTTTCCGTCAAAAATAAATAAGTCTGCGTTACCATACCTCTAAAAGCCTCTTTCCACACATCCTTATTGATCCCCTGTAAATCCCTGCCTCGGTCATGCTTTTGAGTCATTTTTCTGTCAGTCCTCTGTGACAAACCAATCAGAAGAAATCAGATTAACAATCAAATCTTTAGATTCTTATCTGCCTCTTTAGTGTAATTACAGCTGTCTGGTTGTGTGATGGCTAAATGCACAACAGGCTTAGCTCCACAGATCTGATTCAATTACGGTGTCCATTTTCAGCGTGTTGACAGTTTCCCCCTTTTTGAATCGCAATTTAGTTTTGATGAGGCTACGGCTAAAAAGGGTTTGTGGCGAAATGCAGGACATACGACAAGTACAAGTTTGGATATGGATACAGTGTGGTTTCTTTGAGCTTTAGCAGAGAGAACAGATGGTCCAAAGGGAGTCAACAAAGATGGCTGAAGCTTCGATGTTCGTTTAGAACCAGCAGGCGCACAGATAATAACATTTTTCTGCTGAGTTGATGCTTGTTTGTTGTAGAAAATCTACTAAAGAGCAAAACTATTGACGATTCTTTACTTTCATCATTTTACAGAGATTCCAGCAGACTTACATTTTGAGGTGAGGTAAAAAATAATTCTGCTAGGAATTTAAAAACAAAAACACCTCAAAAATATACCTTTTTTTAAGTGCCAACAGGTTTCCACTTCAAGCCCAACTTTCCTTACTAGCAATCCCTTTGGGAAAATTGCAATAATGTGGATTTTCATTGGCTTTTTGGAAAACGCAACGCTATCCCTGGACAACATGAGATATTGAGAGCAGAACCTGCGGCTTAAAGATCATTCCTTGTATTTTTTTGTGGTAATTCTCCCTTTATGGAACTGGTCGTCGGGTTTTTTAAGGGCACTAATGCAACAATTTAAACACAGAGCTTGACTATGGGGACAAGACACACTTCCACTTTAAATAAACTTGAATTCTCAATGCATTTATTGGATTGGGATTTTTTTCACTGTTGGACTGAAACACGAAATAACGCTTTACATTTGGTCTTTTAGCAATTAGAAAGATTCCTCAATAGAAATATCATAATCCTTGAAATACTTACAGAATTTTAAGCTGTCCTTAATCTTTAAAACTTACACTTTTACTTTTCTTCTGGTCGAAAGGTTCTCTTCTTCCTGTGCAACATTCTGCTGCCATTATAAAACAACACATGACTCTGAAGTTGTTCCCCCAGCAGATGTTTGCTGGACTTCTTTCATGCCACTGAAGCTGAATCTCAACTTCAGTTGGATTTTCTTCTTGACATTTTCAATGATTATGATGTTTACTAGCGGTTTTCCGGCATATGAGACCATTTTGATGCAAACCATGCTAACACAGGAAGAAATAATAAATGTTACGATTTAAGTATGGTTTGGACCCAGGACGTAACCCACAACCCTGTCAAGTTAAAAGAGTTGTTACCAAACAAATGTTAAGGTTAAGGCTGGAGCGGAATGGGTTTTCTTCAATGAATTTTCAGTCAGACGTTGTGGAGGATTCAGGATAAAGAACGACTGGCAAAACACAGGACCATGTAAACAGGTATTCCTCTACGGAAACTCGAACGTTGTTCAACTTTGTAGTTAAATAAAATCAGAGAGCAAAACATGAGTTTACTATGTGAGAGACAAGCTCTGTAAGAAAACAGTCCAGTTCAGCATCGAAAAACAAGTATAGTGACGGAATCCAAAACCTCCAGAGACACAAAAAGATAATTACCAAGTCAGCTTTTTATAACCCGAGGAACATTCCCAAAATGAAATGATTAAATCCATCCAGGTGTGTATCTTTAGCCCAATTGATTACTTTAACAGTTTCTTAACAGGTCTGCCAGGTCAATCAGAAATATGAGTAAATCCAGAACGACAGGTCACTATAACTAGGAATGTAGAATCAAATCAAATCACTTTATTGTCACGTCACATTAACACAGGTGTGAAAGGTGAGTGAAATGCTTAGGTGCTCAGTCCCTCACAGGTGCAATACACATTAAATACAAAATATACGCATAAAACTTACAGTAAAACTTTAAAACTAGCACCATTTGTTAGATATATACAGATATCCTACAGGATCTTTATGTGCAGATGTACAAAAATTATCAAAGTGGATGAATATAAATATATGAAATACAATTGTGTTTTATAGTAGTAGTCCGAGATGTACAGTTATTGTGCAAGACATGCATTACACATGTTAAAGTGCAGAGTGCAGATTGGGTTGTACGGGGGGTGTATGGTGGGGGGGATCACTGTGTTGATTACGAGGGGTTTGCTTGTCCATTGCTATTCAGAATTCTGATGGCTCGGGGGAAGAAGCTGTCTCGCAACCGGCTGGTTCTAGTCCTGATGCTCCTGTACCTCCTGCCGCTCGGCAGCTGTAAAAACAGGCAGTGGCTTGGGTGGGTGGAGTCCTTTACAATCCTCCTGGTCTTCTTCATGCAGCGGCTGGTGTAAAGATCCTGGAGGTTTGGCAGTTGAACCCTGGTGATATGCTGCGCTGTCCGTACGACACTCTGCAGGGCTTTCCGTTCCAGAGCAGTACAGCTCCCGTACCAGGCGGTGACGCAGCCTGTCAGTAA
>JAVLVB010000628.1:339852-368030 GCA_032876305.1 Orestias chungarensis | reverse complement strand
CACAGTGCACGTGTAAAATGTCTTGAGGATACGGGAACTCATGCCAAACCTCTTGAGCCGTCTTAGGAAAAAGAGGCGTTGTTGGGCCTTCTTTACCACCCGTGTGGTGTGTTCTGTCCATGTGAGATCCTCAGTGATGTGGACACCGAGGAACCTGAAGCTGCTGACCCTCTCCACCGTGGCTCCGTTGATGTTGATGTGGCTCAGTCCTTACACAAGCTCCCTGTAGCTCAGAGAACAGATTTGAAAATACTTTAGTTTATGAATCGCCATTGCTGTATCAACATTTCAAACAACTCTTGAGGTTCCACTGTGCTCCGCAGCACAAGAACCAGAACAAAACATGGAGAATTTGGAAATAACTTTCAGAAACCTACAAAACTACCGAAACGCTGAGCCCCTTTAGACCAAGACTACACAACCAGTTGCTTAGAACATTCAGAACATCATTAACTGCGGCCTTTTTTTAAACCTGTCATGTGGTTTTTGGCTTTTTATTGTCCTGTGCAATGTTTTTGTTTGGTTGTTTTATTTTTCTTCCAGTCATGTAAAGCTTCTTGATCTGCATTGTTCTTCAAAATATGACATGGTTATCAAGAAGAATCAAGAATCATTTTATTTACATAGCAACATTAATAATTATGACACAGGTTATCTCAAGGTACTTTAGAATAAAATACATCATAAACAAACCATTCCCTCCTCCAGAATCAGCACACCAGAACAATAGCGTGTCGTTGACTTTACAGCAATCCCTCATACTGAGCATGCATTTAGCAACAGTGGAGAGGGAAATACTCCCCTTCAACTGAAAGAAACCTCCAGCAGAACCTGGCTCAGTACATCAGCTTAAACTGGTTCCACAAGAGAGGAGCAAAAAACCAAAAGATCTGCGTCCCATTGTACTTTCAGAGATTCGAGGAACCACCAGTAAACCTGCAGTCTTAGAGCAAAGTGCTCTGTTAGGGACATAAGGAGAAATTAGATCTCTATTGTATGATGGGGCTTGATTATTGATGGCTTTATATTTTAAAATCTACTATGGATTTGACAAGGAGCCAATGAAGGGAAGCTAAAATATAGGATAGGATCTCTCTTTTTAAGTTTCATCAGGACTCTTGCTGCAGCGTTTTGGATCAACTTAAGACTTTTGACTGCATGATAAATGCAAGTTGCGCTGGTAGGATTATCATGATATTAAAAACTAAAACAAATTACAACAACTGGAGCAGAAATAGCTCTACCAATAACTTCACCACCACTGGAAAACGCATGATAAATACAACAAACCTAACTAAGATTTCTCTGACTCAAACTGTCAAGCAGTTTTAGCTCCTAGAAGAACTGGTGAGAATATTTCACACTTTTTTTTTGTTGCACCACAGAAACTGCAGCAGCTTTCTGGGTCATAGCATCGGGATTCACCAACAGCACCGACCTTTCTATAAACTGTCCCTGAACAAGCAATTAGAAGACCACTCACCGAGACCTGACCTCAGGATGCACAGCCAACTTGCACAGTGCTTATACACATATACATTCATGGATAAATGAAAAGCATGCTCTCAACAGTGAGACTTTATGTGTGAAAGTGTGTGAACTGTCATACAGTTGTTATCAGCAGTGACATTACACTGCGTCCTGCTGTGAAGGGATCAGTAATGAAGACAGATGTAGCACACAGGATGAGTGACACACTTAGACTTCAGCAAGTGTGTAAAAGCAGCATCTTTGTGACGGAAATAAATGAAGCAGTAATTCAATATGGGATTTTTTTTTTAAAACACAACAACTTGTCAAAGCTAGAGACCAAGCTAATACAAGAATGTTTCTGGGCCTTCTCAGAGAGACCTGCATTGCGACTGTAGCTGTTGGAGTAACTGCTTCATTAAACAATCCAGTTCTTTGTTCTCTATCAATGTGTTCTTACTGACAAAGAGCACAAAGCCTTGTTGTTCGGTGCTACTCCGCCAGCTGTCTGCTTTATCAAGCTACGCTGAGGAAAAATGGATTTGATGTCCTTTTTAATGTCACACTCTTGATTTTTCTGGCTTTGAGCAGAGAACAGAGGGAAGGGATTTCTACAGTAAGACTGAAGGCAGCATGACAGTAACAGAAAAGTGAGGCGCTGACTCGGATGCACAAATATAACATCCAAAATACAAACTTACGCTTTAATTTTGACCTAATTTGAAAATGGCATTTATTTAAAAAATAGTCAATTAATTAGACACTATCCAAAATTACAATAGTTACAATAGTTACAATAGTTAGAAAAAAAAAGTTTAATCAAAGAGGCTGTCTACACTCACCGTCCACTTTATTAGGTACAACTTTGTAGTACCAGGTTGCACTCCCTTTTGCCTTCGGAACCGCCTTAATCCTTCGTGGCATAGATTCAACAAGGTACTGGAAACCTTCCTCAGAAAGTTTGGAATAAGTTGACATGATATTATCATGAGGTTTAGTGCAGATTTGTCGGGTGCACATCTATGATGCCAATCTCCCTTTCCACCACATCCCAAAGGTGCTCTATTGGATTGGGATCTGGTGACTGTGGAGGCCGTTTGAGTACATTGAACTCATTATCATGTTCAAGAAACTAGTGTGAGAAGATTTGAGCTTTATGACATGATGGCGGGTTATCCTGCTGGAAGTATCCATCAGAAGATGGTACACTGTGTTCATAAAGGGATGCACAGTGTCAGCAACAATACTCAGGTAGGCTGTGGGGTTGCAACAATGCTTATTTGGTACTAAGTGGTCCAAAGAGTGTCAAGAAAATGTCCCCCACATCATTACACCACCACCACCAGCCTGAACTGTTGATACAAGGCAGGATGGATCAATGCTTTCATGTTGTTTACGCCAAATTCTGACCCTAATAACCATGGTCTTCTGCTTCTGTAGCCAATCTGCCTCAAGGTTGGACATGTTGTACGTTCAGAAATGCTCTTCTGCATACCTTGGTTGTAATGAGTGGTTATTTGTGTTACTGTTGCCTTTCTATCAGCTCGAACCAGTCGGACCATTGTCATCTGACCTCCAGCATCAACAAGGCATTTTCGCTTTTTCAGACCATTCTCTGTAAACGCGAGATGGTTGTGCGTGAAAATCCCAGTAGATTAACAGTTTCTGAAATACTCAGACCAACAACCATGTCACGTTCAAACTTTCTTCCCGGTTCTGATATTCCATTTGAACTGCAGCTGATCATCTTCGTTATGTGTACATGCCTAAATGCATTGAGTTGCTGCCATGGGACTAGCTGATTCGGAAACAAGCAGTTGGACAAGTGTACCTAATAAAGTTGTAGCTGAGTGTATTTTGTGTCTGCTTGTCCTGTTATTCCATTTAAAATTTAATTTTTTGTTTTATCATTCTCTTCCGACCCACATGAACTGAGGACTCTCAGGAGATAATTTACAATGATTTTTATTTTGGAAGATGAGGGGAAAAGGGATCCGGCAGCGGGCAGCAACAGGTGGTGAGGAACGGGGGACAGCGGGGCGGCAGTAAACGGCGGGGAGCTGGAAACGTCTACGACGTGGGAGACCGCAAACCTCTGAGGGTGGGGACAGGCAAGATGAGTAGCAGCAAACGGGTGAGGGAAAATGAATGGCACGATCTTACTTGTGTGGAGTGAATAGTTGTCGCCAGGGAGGAGTGAGTGGTGAGTCTCTTTCAGCGATGAAAGCTGAAGTCCAGGGGGTGTGTGCAGCTGATGGAGCTATTCTGGAGCGGACAGACCGAGCTGAGCAAAGAGGAGTGGGAAACTAGATGGACGAGAGCAACCAGAGAGGGTCTGGAGGTGAGTTTGAGTTCTGGAGATGACTGTAACCTGAGGTGAACACAACAGTGGTTAGAGCCGTGGGAAAAAACAAAGTACGGAATAAAAAGGTAACAATGATGAGGGCAACAAGAGACGAAACGAGAAACATTCAAAAACTAGAAGCAACTAGAGATTGGCACTGAGACAGGGTTTTACCGGAAGTTAACAAACACTCAGGCGATGAGTAGCTGATCCACCACTCCTCTTATACTGGCTCAGCTCATCAGCGCCAACTGGGCACACCTGGGGTGGAAGGAGCTCCAGCAGAGGAGGATGACTGGTGACCCCCTATGCCCAACTGTAGAAGTGGCTGAAAGAACCTCACACTGACATCCAGACCTGACATTTTGGTTTCCAACCTTCATGACCTTTTCAAAAGTAACCTATGAGTGTTGAACGCTTTTCCAGATTAACATGCCTGATACTGGGCTGTTTTTCCCTTAATTAAATTCTGTTTAAATGGAGTCTGCCACCAACTGTGATATGAATGGTGTGAAAACTGGGAGCAATCAAGAAAGGCTCGATTTCTGTTAATGCTGGCATTGAAGGAGTTAACACTAGACTACTCATGGTGAGCTGTTTATAGCAGCAGCGTAGTACTACCGCATGCAGTGACTGCTCACAGTGGAAAATAATGTTAGAGTGAGATAATGTCCCGATGAGAAGAAACTGGATCGCTATGACGCCTCAATGAAACTACAAGAAGTTTTAAATTGAACTGCTATTTATTAGAAAAATCAAGAGTATGAACATGAGTTAGTATCAAAGCCTTTGCTCTGCCAAGGTGATAATTTATAAACTGCAGAAAGGTTCTGCTTGATGGGTGTTTGATACCGGCAGGTGATAAAAAGAGATTAAAAGGTAGAGCGAAAGTAGAAGGTGTTGATCACTTTTCATTCTGAGAGACATTAAATTTTCCTTCACGTTGTTCCTTTTTTCTTACTCCAACATTAAAAGACACAGAGACAAATTTCACTGAATGTATTTTCACATATCTATAAAATCAGTTGAACGCCTTTACATTGGTTGCATCATTTCCATTCAGCAAGAAGGAGTTTAAATCCCAGCTTGGCGTGACTCTGCATGCGTGTTCTTTATCTGGGTACATCAACTTCCTTCTGCATACCAAAAATATAGCTTTGAGGTGATCAATCCCGAAAATTCATATTAGTTAAGAGTGTTTGAGAATATTAATCCTGGTGAAGTCTATGGTTATCTCCGGTCTTGATTATTGAAATGCACTACTGACTGGTCTCCCAGCCTGTATGCTTAAACATTTACAAATGATCCAGAATGTGGCAACATGTCTCGTCTTCAATCAGCCCTAAACGTTTCATGTCACCCCTCTATTTCATTAAGCTTCACTGGTTTCCCCTAACTACCTGATCTGGTAGGTGGACTATAACAAGTTTGATGATGGGTCTTTAAGGGAGTAGTGAAAAAGCAGAGCAGCTGAGTTAATTTTAAGACGGTCTGAGCTGATTGGAGGTTTCAGTTGAGGTTAGTTGGACTTTGAGTGTCTTATGACAATTTTCTTCATATATAGAGCAAATAAAAAAAATATATCCATGTAGGTAAATCAAAATTGGAAATTGAAAGATGTTGCAGCCTATTATAAAACAATGTAATAATGAGCACTGATAAAGCCTCGTGTCTAAACATCAGCAGGACTGAGAACAATTTTTGTTCCTGAATTAAATGTAATTTTGTCATGAGAATGACTGAGTGTAGAATGGAACCGAAATAGAGGAGGTGAACAACTAAATGTATGTGAAACATGTCTACTATAATTATGTATATGCTTCTGACAATCACCAACAATCCGGAAGGTCAGAAATTACTGGCCGCTCAGCATGAAAACGGCCTTTTTTCCATTCACATAACACTCCTGGGATAATGAGCAGATCGGCGATCAGCGTTCATATTTTCTCTGGTCGGGTTTTCTCTGAAACGCGCGGTTATTAACGGGAGTGATGCTTTTCCCAAGGGGCCGACAAAATGTGAAAACTATTAGAGCTGAAATAAAGAGTTAGAGAAAAGCATGCAAAACAAAGGGATTTCAGACAAAAGTAAAAGTGAGTTTTAAAAAGAAGAGTTGTATGAAGACTGTTATGCATTACAGCTTGCTTATAGTCTTTTACCTTCAGAAACCCCAAAACAGCTGCTGTTCAGCTTAGTCTCTTTGTGAAGATAATCGGGTTGCTATTTTTGCAGTCAAACATCGTGTTTCTGTAATAAGTATGTAGGTATAACACAAAAAGATATAAAAGTGTTTGCCTCGCCTGTATTTTTCTTGTTTATATTTATGAAACTACAAATGGGGTTTTAAGGGACTGAAAAATACAATAAAACTATAAAATAAATTCTTGACTACTTGTATGTGAAATCAAATGACAACAAAACAAAACAAAAATATCTGTTTTTGTGTGTTCATGTTGAGGCATTTCCAAAGTTATCCATTTAGAGCCTCCTAATGGCTTAAACTGAATGAGTTGACATACAAATTCCAAATGCCTGCAACTCTTTGTTTGTTTAATATCCAGTCATAATGAGGGCTCTGATGAAAGCTAATACTCGGAGCAATCCTATTTTATACACACATTGACTGATAATGTGACAAAATTATAACTATTGACAGGTAAACACAATAAACAGAGTAATTACAATGTTGTGCAATGCAAAACTATTTTTTAAGTGATGCTGCTCCCATAAAATCAGTCTAACCATTGATATAGTCTCTATTAAATACAATCCACTATCGTGAGTCATTTTGCACTATATATATATATATATATATATATATATATATATATATATATTTATATAGGTCAATGAACTACTGCCAGTATTACAATATTAAATTTTCAGGACCAAACTTTAATTTACTTAAACTGTTGTTCTAAACTCTGATTAAAGTTAATATTTTCTGCTTAAAATTGAACATTTATTTGTAAATATAAAGACTTGAATGGAAACCCCTCAGATTTCCGGTAAAGAAAAAGAACAACATCAATTTAACCTGCTTGACTGGGTTCATGACACTTGGTCAGATGGTAAGACATGTAATCTTGAAATCTGTAGGGATCATTTCCCCTTTAAACCAAACCAGATACATTAAAGTAGAGCCGTCGAAAAGGAAGGACAGAACAGACTGTACTTTTTTAGGACGCTTAGGTCATTCAAGTTTGCAGCAAGATGCTAGAAATCTTTGATAATTGTGTTACAGAGAGTTTCATCTATTCTACAATCACCTGTTGGGGTGATAGCATAAGGAGAAAACACCTGATTAAGAAGTCTGGTTCTGTTCTGGGGATGACAATGGATCCATTGGTGCAAAGAAGGATTTACCAAAAAATTAAGAAAATTATGGACAACCCTAATCATCCTCATCATGTGTCAGGAACTGCGTAGGACGACCCAGATGGCAGAGGTGAAAAGTAGGGATAAAAAGTCTTTATTTTTGGATGGAATACTGACTCAACACAGAAAATCTTAACCGGAACGGCGGAGCAATAAAAACAACTCAATAATACGAGGGAGGACTGATCAACTTGGAATAAGCTAAGTGAGAAGAGGAACTAAATAATATGCGACACGAGGACCGATCTACTAGGAATAAACAAATTAACAAACAAAATCAGAAAAAGCGCAAGGAAAACAAACTGGGAATACCACCCAGAAACTAGGCAACCTAACTCAAGAACTGGAGGACGTGGAGGAAGAAATAGACCAGCAGGAGAAAACCAGCGAGCAGCAGGGGGAACCTACTGGGAGAGATGACGGGCTACAGAAGGCAGCAAGAATATGATTCAGGTAAGGCAGCAGGTTGACACAAGGGAGGGAGAGCAATGTTCCATCGGGGTGTGAAGAAATGAACTGAGTTTAAATATTGCACTGGTGAATGGTGACCTAGATTACATGAATGATTTCAGCTGTGATTAAGTGGAAGTGGACAAAGAGAGAACAGAGCGGAACAGAGGAAGAGATAGGATGGAATGGACACAGGAAACAATACTAATACTAACAATAATAATAATGATAATAATAAAAAATAAATAACAGAACTGCTAGATAAACTAAAATGAACACACACGCTGAACCTAACAAGAATTAACAAAGAACGCTGGCTAATCACAACACATATAACATAAACCACTAACCCAAAGCAAACAATAACGTTAAACAAGGATCATGACATCATGGGACTGTTATACAACAACAGTGTGTCTTCAGACTCCTTTATATTATATAATCCTTTCTACCCATATCAGCATCTGGATTAACTCTTTGAATAATCTTAAACAATAGGAGTTACAACAGCATTTAATTTCCCTTTGAGATTAATGAAGTATTTTTGAATTAAATAATCTGTAATGGAGAAAATATAAAAGGTTAAATCCCCCAAACAAAACATCCTCTGTTTCCCTGGTTGACCCTCAGATCTTCTCTAGGAACCTTTAAAAACAGAATCAGCAACACAGAGAAGACCTGGCAAAGACTCACCCGAGTGTAGAAGACGAGACGATTTAAAAGGAAGCGTAGCGACCTCCCAACAGAACAATCAAATTTTCTTTTGTGTTATCACTTCTCAAATCAACGTCCTCCATGGATACTGGTGTGACTTACTGCCGAGGCTCATGCAGGGAAACATAGAAAGGTCAATTTGCCAGAGGGCAGAAAGGGCTCCCACGCCTCTGTCAACAGAACCTTCAACAAGCAGTGGTATGCAGACAGAGCGTCTTAAATCAGAACGTGAGAGGAGGAAAAATTGGTAAAGCAGTTCAGACATGCTACCCGGGCCAAAAATGTCTCAGAATGTTTCTCTGTTTCACATTTAGCTTCCTCACACCGTCTCATGCATGAAAGGTTGCAAAGGATCCAAAAATGAAATTAAAAGGATGAGTATGTTTGAATGTAAATATAATAACGCATTTCATGCTTATTTCATCAATAACAATACATATGAATATATTGTTATATGTACTGAAACCAGTTCTTATGTGTTGATGGTTCCTTTAGAAATATATGTGAGAAAAGCTTGAGGTGTTCAAGACTTGTTATCATTTTATTAATTCTACTCTTTGTTTTACTTTGAGTCTTTTGATAGACCTTATATTAATACAGACTTTCTGTCTTTTCAGTTTCCTCTACTTCCATTTCTGTCTCTTCTCTGTCTCTTGGTTCAGGTTCTGCTGAAGTTGATGGGGAGTTTTTCCTCTCCACTGTCGCTACATGCATGCTCAGTATGAGGGATTGCTGTAAAGTTATATAAATAAACTGATTCTTCTTGATTCTTTATACAAGTAAATGAGCAGAAATGATCTCTTAAGCCTTAAGAACAATAACATTAAAATGTGATAAGGAAAATAAAAGACTCCCAGCATCTTAAAAGGGGAATCTAGAAGTTTCACCTGGACATTCTGAGTGATGATCATGAGTGAGATGCACACAGACAGCGGTTGGTCTAATCTTCCCTGCCTAATAAAAGGGAAATGAAAACCACACATCTTGCTCACAGTCTCATTTACTTTTATTGTCACACGGGATTTTAATGTGTGGTGTCGCAGCGACTCTCTTTCTGCTACAGTCGAACAGAGGCAGGGAGCAGCTCTGTAGATCCAGCTGCTCAATAAAACAGAATGGTATTCCTAGTTTTATCTGGATTAATGGGATCTGTGTCAACACCAGATCCACAATACAATTCAGAATGCAAACAGTGAAGAACACAGAGGTATATTTAGTTCTGTTAAGTCCACTTATCCTGGAATGTGACCTGGTATAGAGCTATAAAAGGATGTAACACATTTGTCCATTGCTACTGCTTATTCCAGCTCATGGTTGTAAAAGGTACTGAAAAAAACTCAGATATTCTATTGTCGGCTACTTGTGGGAGATCTGTGAATGTTACCAGACCATATGGGATGTGCATCGTCTTCATAGAGAGTTTGTGATTGTCTCCCAGAGGTGTCTTGATCTAAAGCAGAGAAACAGTTTATCTATGTAGAAATCTTGGAACATTAAAGGAAACTTTAAAATACCAGCTGAAATCGGATTTCCCCGCCGATCATGAACACTTCAGTGTTGCTTCTGCATTAAGTGTCGTTTAGAAACCTTCATCTTGTCTGTCAGCTGGACTTAACTCTTGTGAATCACACTCAAACTGTGACTTTATGAACCCAACACTTTAAACATGAATGAATTGTGAATCAAAAGGCTTTTGTTAACTTGACATCGATTAAACAGCTTATGATGACGGAGATGTGTGTGAAAACCTGGTGTTACCTTTTACATCTTCACACAGTGTAAAGCATTAGTTGAACTAATTTGGATACAGTTCTGCAGTCAGAACAGTCATTTTGCGTTTTATCTGATTTTTCCATCACGAACATGAGACATTCGTAATAATCGTGCAGCAGAAGAAGCCAGACGTGGTAAATCTGGACGTAAAACAACGTTCGAAGGAAGCAGTGCAAACAGTAGGAGAAAATAGGACCGAGAGAAAACGTAAGTTCAAAAAATCTCTTTCATCGATCATAACATAGTGGTGTAAGCTTGTTAGATAACGACTTGGATGCTGTGAACCTTCTGCAAATTGGTCTTGATCAGACTGTTATACAAGAATAGAGTCAAACACTTCTTTACATCTGCAGATGTAATAAAGACTGATACAGTAAATCGTCCCGGCCCTGATTAAGAAAACAGAAAACACACAAAGAAGCAGCAGAACTCATGTGGAAGTAAAATGCTAATGGCAGGAGAGGGAAAATGTCTAGCTGCTTGCAGCACAATCGAAGCTGCCTCCAAGAAGGTGTGAACGTTAAGAGAACCCAAGACCAGGTGTTGCTCCTATGCAGAGATAAGCACTGAGAGAAAAATAATTAAGATTGGCTACCAGAGGAAGAATTGTGTTCCAACAACCTAAGCCTACATCAGCATAACAATAGAAAAAGCTCAGGATAATGTGACCCTTTAGAAGAGGCATGTGTGAGATAGAGCCAAGGAAAATTGTCTTTTTAGCCCCTTTTCTAGCCCTATTAAGAAAACTGATTGATTGATGGATTATTATTCATAAAAATAAGCCGCTGGATGAAATGGAAGAACCTTCAGTACCACTGTTTCTATCTGAAAGGACTTGACCTACATTAACAGTCTATAACATGACTACAGTTGATCACCATCTATTTGCAGTGGAGTATTTAAAGAGGACCATTTGCAAAAAAAAAAAAAATTCAATTAGCATTTTCTCCATCAGAAAGTCTACAATATTGGGAGGCAAAATGCATCTTGGGAAGTGTGAATCATAACAAAACGCTTTGGTCAGATAAAATGCAACTTTATGTGACTTTTAAACTTTGAGTGGCGGTTCTGCACTAAGGTATGACTGAACGGCTGGGATCAGTTGGACTGGGTTTTTACTCTCCAGGATCTCATTTCTTGTGTGTTCTTGTGCATGGGCACAAGCAAAACGTATTTGTGCACATGCGCACACACTGATAGCAAATTCCAAATTAAAGGCCACCTATTAGACCTAATGTAACTTCTGAGGTTGTAATATACAGCAACGTTACTGCTGTTCATTTAATAGTTCTAAGACAATAAAGATTTTACACAATAATAAGTGTAAGTTAAAGCTTTACATAGTCAAATCATGTAAAAAATCAACTGCCTCAGTGGCACATCATCAGGGAATACTAATGAACCCCAACCTACAGTAAATCCAAGATTGGAATACACAAATGGTCATGTTTGGTCTGGGATACATAACAGCAAATCAGCAGAAGACAGAAATATTTAACAACACAATCACTTAATAGAATAACGGCAAATGCAAAGAAAGCTATTATTACAGTCTAGAGCCATTTATGTCTATGCTAGCGTCTGGTAGTGTTCATGTGTTGTTGCTCTACTGTAGAAATGGTTTTGTAACTTCTCCTAAATGCTCGACTTCTCCTGAAGTACCAGCAGGACTGGTGTCATCAGCATCACCACCTTTGAATAGCAAACATATGTTTACAGTTTTTCCATTAACTGTATTTCATACAGTAAGATTATGTAGCCTGTCTCACTGATTTGGCCTTGTACTCATATACATGATAATGATAAGATTATATCCTATTAGCTGGAGAAATAAATAATTTAAAAAGTAAAATAATAATAATAATAATAAAGTGGCATGTAAATCAGTGATTTTATCTTAATTTCAAGGCTAAACCTATCTAGGCTCCATATTTACACTGTAGACTGAATGTGTGCAGCCTCGAGTTCCTTTAGGGGTTTAAACTTTAAACAAAAAAATCTTGGTACAAATATATTATTAAACTTAAAAAACTGGATATTTAACCTTAAAATAATATTTGTACCAACATTTTGTGTGTGCGTGATTTGTTCTTGTTTTTATAACTTACTTGTAATCTTTATTTTAATGGCAACAGGGGGGACTGAATAAATGAATCTGTTACTTATCTGCATTTTGCCGCGTCCTCCTCCAGCACCTTTCTCTTTTTGTCCCCCTCTCTGTTCCTGTTACCCCGTCCGGAGACCCGAGTCGCTTCTCCTCACTTCGTTGCGCGAGCCGCCGTCAACAAACACACGCCACGCCTCTTGCTCCACACCTGTGAGGTTTATACGGACGTTTGGGGCAGGTCTTAATCGAAATAAACTAATAATCTTTCCCTCCTCCTTGTCCCAGCGCTGGTCTGTGTATCTGATATTCGCACTGCCAGCAGACTTTTTTTTTTTTTTTCACAGATACGCAGGCCAGCAGGCCAAGATTAGGCCGGCGCTTCAGGAATACTCCCGGTTCTCCCTATGGCCAGTCCGGGCCTGCCTAAAGGGATCAATAAAATGTATGTAATCTAGAAGATCCTCCTGAGCCACCGTGTCATGCAAAGCACTTTGTTCTGCCTTGCTGCCGTACGTGCAATAGAAATAGTAGTGTGTACAGTTTTGCCACATGAAAAACTCAAAGCATGTGTTAAACCCCCCTGACTTTAGTAGTTGTAGTTTTAAACTACTGTATCTAGATTTTTAGCTCATTTTATTTAAAAATCACACCATTAACATGCCAGATGTGCACTAGGCCTACTGCTGCCTCCTTTTGTTGGTATAAATTGTGAACTTAACGTATCTGAACTATAACTTTTGATTGATTCTGCTACGAATTGTCTGGCCACTTGCAGGCGTAATATTTTATTCCCCTTATAGTCTGTTGATTCTTAAATATGGAAAAACACTAACACAAAACTGCAAAAATGTAAACTTGTGTGAAACATGTTTCTCAATATGTCAGCAGCACCAAAACTTTGGTGCTGCTGCTGTAAGGTGAAGCAGGTCCTAAATTTCTCATTCGCTATATGTCAAGAGAGTGCATGAAAGCAGTATGTCAAATAAAATATGACTGAGTGAGGCTTTTGTGGAAAATAAACTCTAATAAATATCCATGTAGACAACCCAGAAAACCGCAGAATGGATGAGCTGTCAGCTACAGTAGCCTGTCACCAGAAGTGTTGACAGACCTCTATACCTCCATCATCCTTCAATCCTGTCCAGCTATGGATCCATCCATCATCCTACACACCAGGGTTTACCTCTCAAATGCTGCAAACAAAACACACACACACATCCTTGTACTTCCATTAAAATGAACAGTTTGTATCGACTCCCATACATTGTAGTTACTGCATTTATGCCTAATCCATGCCTATTAATCTATTTACAACGCAAAGCAACATTTAACTAGCACTATACCTTTTAGCCCAACTAGTAGCCCTCAGTACAACTACTAAAAACATGAGAACCCGTAGAAGATCCTAAGATTCTGCAAATGATCCTCCTCTTGTAGGTATAATTGTGAAAAAGGTCATCTATATTTAATATGTACACTGGTATCGACTTTCATTCATTTGAATGACTACATTTACGTCTAACGAAGACATTCTCCCCTTAAATTGCAAACTAGTTGTTAGAAACCTAACAACTTGTGGGAGATCTGTAAATATTACCAGACCATACGGCAACACGAACAGGAAACTTTACAAGTTTCCTGTTCGTGCTGCAGTTTCATTTGTCTATTGCTTTAATTGTGAACTTTCCAGTTTTGTCCATGACTCACTGTGTGCTTTGTTCTCTCTCAGCCCAAGTCAAAGCAAGACTAAGAAACTTTTCAACCTTCATAAAACCTTTTCACAACGTTAGTGATTATACATCAACTTCCAGCTTGTTAAATGACGCCTCTGTCACGGCCCGAGGGGATCCGTAGCACTTTAAGCGGCACTAAGCAACTTCAAGGAGGGTGGCAGGAACCCCTGCACATAAAAACAACTACAAATGTGCTGAGTGCTTTACGGCATACGTCACTTCCCCCTTTTCTTACCTTCAACATCATCATCTGACATTGTTTCACCACAATTAGATTCATCACCTCATCACTGTTCATCCTTCACGCAGACACTGGAAACAGAAATGTACTTCAGTCCAACTGCAGGCTACCGGGAGATCAGGATTTTACCACGCTATGCACTGGTGCTCATGGGAAATGAGCACTACCGCTTTTGTCCACACTGGGCCGCCAAAATTGACCAAAGTTTGAACTTCTTTAGTGTTGCTTTAAAATTTCTGCTGGTCAGGAATATCACCATAGAACTGCACCTTAGTCATGGATATTTATCAGAAATTATAACTAGTTTTTTGTTTCAAAGAGGCTACAGAATATTTGAGGCTCTTAATCAGTTTAATTTATCTGGACTGAAATATAAACATACTGTTTAGGTTGAAAATGTCTAAACTTAATCAGTAAAACAGTAAAAGATCCTTACCTTCCCTGAAAAGTGGTAATCTATATGGAGTAAATACAAACAGACACACAGACACATTATGTCCTCACATTTTCACCAGGACTTTATATCCTTTCTACAGCTTAAAGCTGAACTGATAGCTGATAGCAGCTTCCCTTGTTATTTATTGCCTCAGCAACCCTGTATAAGCAGTTTATTACTCTACTGATTTCACGCTCATCTTAACAATGGTTATCCTGTTGGCTGAAGTGAGCAAAGAATAACTGGTATGCAACGTCCAGTTTAGCGTGAAGTGGGATTTGCGCATCATAACTTGCTTTAACTCTCTGATTATACTAACATTAGCTTTAATTTATGTTTTCAGCAAATGGACAAAAATAGTTTTGTTGATGAAACATCACAACCTATTATTGAGAAAGCTTGGCCTCATCCTAATGTACTCTACTGGGGATATAGATGTATAGACAGATTATTGTTAAAGTCAAACAGCTTCATCCGACTTCCATTAAAACAAAAGTCAACTTTCCTGCCTCTCAGCTGGATTTAAAGCTGAACCGTCTCCATGCTGTAAATGGGACAGGGGGGGATTTACACTAACATGTGCACCAATTTTACAAAGACAATTAATTCTCCGGGAATAACATCCTAATGCCTAACATATCAGGACTTATGTAACCTCTAAAAGGCTTTCGTGTTCAATTTCGGCATCAATTTATCCTCTAATTTTCCCCAGTGCATACATATAAAGGCTTCCTGCTCTATTTAGCTCCGTTTCTGCATGGTCTGCGTCTGTTGGTGCGAGATAAAAACTTAGGAGCTCTGTGTTGTACACACAAGGCCACCGGCCTCATAGAACGTTAAATTAATTTATGGTAATGACGGATCAAACCCGGGCCCTGGGCTCGATGCTCTTACAAGGTGACGTGGAGAGGATCCAGGACGTTGATCGAAGAGCTTCAGGTTTCGGGCAGAAGTGTCACACTTTTCTGGTAATGTATGGCGACTGTGTCCCTAATGAATCATTCAGATCGTTTCTATATCTGTGCGTTTAATTATGAAAATAGATTCTGGTAAGTCTTGGAGCTGACTTATTTCTGTGAGAGGAACATTTAATAAATGTTGCACATTGTGTTCATTTGTTTGGTGCGCTGTGCTTCCCTCTCTATTTGGATGTTGTGAAAAAGAACAGCTATGCAGATTATATTGAGGCACAGAAACAGGATTTATATTGATGGATGCAAAGCTGTATTACCCAAATGTTGTTCATTTTTTATATCCAAAGAAAAAAAGACCCATATCATTTACTGTGGGTGAAAACAAACGCTTGCTGGCTACACCGGTGTTGAGAATCTAAGAGTTGATGAAACGTTATGAGTTTTCCTTCCTACTGGGATGGAAGTCTTATAAATGGTCTAGGGTTTAAACTAAACATCAGACCATTCATAACTGGGGAACATGTAATCACCACTTAGTCTGTAATATATATATATATGCTTCTTTCTTTTAACCACAAAATTCTTTTTATATCTCCTAATGAATCAGATATTTTGCGGATGATGAAAACAACTTTGCTTTCTCTTTAAAACTATTCACCTGAACGACCACATGTGAAGCAAAATTAAAGAAGTTTCAGTTTTGGTTGAATTTGGCGGCCAGTGTGGACAAAAGCAATTTAGCCTGAAGGAAAACTGCATATCCCATGAGCACCAGCGCATAGCCTGGTAAAATCCTGATCAGTTGGATTGAAGTACATTTCTGTTTCAAGTCTCTGTGTGAAGTATGAATAGTGATGAGGTGATGAATCTAATTGTGGTGAAACAATGTCAGATGATGATGTTGAAGATAAGAAACGGGGGAAGTGACGTATGCAGTAAAGCAGTCACCACATTTGTAGATGTTTTGTTTGGAAGGCAGGGTTCCTACCACCCTCCTCAAAGTTGGTTAGTGGCGTTTAAAATGATACGGACCCCCTCGGGGAATGACAGAAGGCGTCATTCACCAAACTGTAAGTCTACATATGATCACAAAAGTTATGAAAATATTTTAGGAAAGTTGAAATGTTTCTTAGTGTTTCTTTAAAACTTCTTTTTCTACACCTAACAAAAATATATTCATTTGTCTCTGTATTATTCAAACGCTTAGATAATCTACTGATATTTCTATTTCCCTTTCTTTAAAAAATAGCATTTAAACAAGAAGTTCTACTTCCGTGTATAAATGTCTCTCTCTTCAAGTTTTTCTTCCCTTTTTTTATTTCGACTATGCCGAATAATCTCTATAACTGGAAAACAATGAAAGTGGGTAACTGCAATATACTGAGGGTTAAGTGACAGAACAATCAGAGGGATTAATCACAGGTAAGTAGAAGCAGCTGAGGAGCAGTGAGAGGATAATACAGAAACGAGAAACAGCTGCGAGCAGAATGCCATGCTGAGTGAAAGATGAACAGTAGGAGATAAAATGGGACAAGAAACTACAATCTAAGCAGACGGTAACACTACTTTAGAGGAACAAGTCCCAAACCCAAGCAGTGAGAGGAATGAACGTAAAAATAGGAAACAGATTATGTAAAACTGGAGGAACAAGTGAAACTGGTTTTAAAGCACATTTTAATTATGTAAAGTGCTTTGAAATACCTTGTTGCTTAAAATGGGCTGTAATTGTAAAGTTGTGCTAAAAAATGCTTGTTAAAGTCATTACAAAAGCATTTAAATCTTTTTGTCTTTTCTCTCATTTTTTAGTTTTTTCCTTCAATAGCCAAGTTTAATATTAATGCTTATGTTCACATTCTATTTCATATTTGTTACATTTTAAGATTGGGGAAGAAAAAGAACATTATCACTTCTTTAAATCTTGTCTCTACAACCTGTGTTTATTTTTCACTCTATTTGATTAAAGCAAACAGAAACAGCAGGAGAGTTTTTATTAATCCTTTTTGAAACGGACTGTTTTTCCTTAAATGGAAAGTCCTGCTGCTTGAGATTTTCATCATTTTCTCCTGAATCTATTTACTGAACTGTTCAATCAGAAGAGGTATTCATGAATTCACCCTGTGTGTTTCTCTATGGAGTGAAACATAATGAAGACCCAGCTGCTTCAGTTTGTTTCTTCCACTCAGCAGCCTTTCTTTGTCTTTACATAATTCAAGCTTTCTTTATTTGAACAAATGTTGTACAAGGGCCACACTTTGCAGCAGTGCTGAATATTTCATTCCACGGGTTGTTGCACGCTGCTCCTCTCTGGTGTTTGGGTTTAACTTCCGGCACACCTGCCAGCACCATCATTCATGAACTATGAGACATTTATATCCTTGTCCCTGGTTGAAAAGCAGCTGGTCCTGTCTCACCTGAAGGGGCTGACGCTGCAGTTTGATCTTGATCTTTGTTCTGTTTTAAAGGTTGACATATTGTGGCTTATAGGCGCAATTGCTCAGAGAAATAAATAAATGATGCACCCTACAGACCACAAAAGCCCCCCCCCCCCCTCCCAAAAAAAAAAAACAACTGCAGTAAAAAAAATCTGCAATATAACAACAAAAAAAAGGAAACCTATAGAAAAATTCTGCTCATCGCAAAAGCAGATATAAAGCGCCACAAACTTCCTCCACAAAATATAAGGTCCTCCAGACCACAAGAGGGAGTCAAACACACTAAGTTGTATCATTTTGACAACCGTGTTTTTGAAAAATCCAGAGTATAACGCAACTTTTATTTCTCACAACAACCGTGTTCTGGATTTCCCTGAAATCACGACATCTCATCGTTACCGAGAGTTTGGTTCCAGACGATTTGTCCCGTTTTGCAGAATATGTTAGGTTTTGAATAGTAGCCAATGATTTTTATACATTAAAGATACATTGTTGTTTCTGCTCCTAATGCTATGTTATGTAGACAGAAATATATACTGAAAGGAGGACAAAAAAACAAATGTTGATGAATTTTAATGCAAATAAAACAATCAATAAAAGCAAATGGTTCTTATGAAAATACAAGCTACATTTTTACAAATGTTTTCTAATAACGAAATGAATATGCATGTCATAAAGTTATGAGGACAGAAGGTTGTGCAAAATCTGCAACCTGGGATTAAAGTTAACAGATGAAGTGTCTTCTAAAGTGTTTCTAATGTTATTTGATGCTATCATTCTGATGCTGGACAACCTGAAGACTCAAATTGAATTGCTGACATCTGTTTGATTACCCGCAGTACACGAAACTGGTTTGGGATCCAAAGAAAACCTAGAAAATGTCAAAACAAAATACTAGAATGCTCTAACTGATAGACAGAAGCGGCATTCCGAGCAAAGACGCCTAAGAAAATGTGCAGATTAATCATCTGGTGATGGACAATTTCTATTTTTATTTAGACATTATCGGTAAAACCAAATATCTTCATGTATTCCGTTGGATTAGATCAGGTGACCTGTTGGGGGATCTGTTGCACACATCATCTGACTGGACAGAAATAAATCACGTTCGCAACTGTGCTAAATATAGAGACTTCACAGAGTGAAAATTAACGAAACTACCCATGATGATTGATCAGCATATTTTATTTGTGAGCTCTTGACTCTTTTGTTTTAATGGATACTTAACATAAATTTAGTCCAAGAACTTTTTTTGAAGCCAATTTTTTTTTGTGCATAATTTTTTTGTGTGTTTTTTATCACTACACTGAACAGATGGTTGATCTTGAGTGAAAGACTTGGACCCTGCCGGGTTTTGCAGATCATATTTGCATCGTTTTCCCTCATTAGCATCTGCTAATACCAATAAAATTTTAATTTTCTTTTAATCTCTTCCACATTTTCATATCAGTTAAAATCTGCAAACCTTTATACTTGCCCAAGTCCAAAAAATATTTTATCCTGATGTAGGAGTAGAGTAGACATGCTCCCATCTGCTCAAAGAACACAATGAACACTGAGGCTAAAGAAGTGGATTTAAACCTGCGAGGGTCAATCTGGCTCCTACTATCCAAATTATTATTAAGATAATTGAATAGGAAGTAACGATACAGCCGTTTTATCCAATGTACATGTGTGTAATATGATAAAAAAAAAAAAAAAGCTCAAGATATAACTTTAGGAGAATACTGGTATTAGTAGCTTTTGTAAATCTTGGGACTGGATTGAACTTAACAAAATTTATTATGTTGGTAAGCCTGCTCATTCCCTTCACAGGGAGCCACATTCTTAAATGAAAAGCATGTGTGGTTTGAGCAGCAGAGCTGAATGTGTAGGTTATGCCAATAGAAACTTGCCAAATCCTCACTGCCGATGCCTTGAATCCTACTTGGTGTTAAAGTTTGTTACATAAATTGTTTGAAATGTTTCTAGTTTTCCTCAGATAACTCTAGTCAACCACAACAGGACCTTCCTCTCATAATGGTCACCAGATGGTCACACACTGCTGTGGGAATGCAATTACATTCTTCATCCAGAATATAGAGCACGTCAATAAATACGGTTGTGTTGGTCAATCAGACACAGGCTTTAAAAAACATCATATTTCTTCTTTTTAAGTCGCTTTGGATAAAAGCTTCTGTTAAATGCATAAACATAAACATCTCAGCATTACAGGCAGAGAAGATGCTTGAGCACATTTGCCACACAGACCTGCTGTTTAAAAGAAGGATAGTATCAAATGAGGAATCAAAGTAGGCAAATCAGCATTTACCTGTACTTTTTATGCAGCTCTCCAGCAGGCAGACGGTGCCAGATTTTTACAAGCCACAGAGCAAGATCTTTACACTGACTATCTAGTTCATGACCATGTTTTGATCCTAGGTCTGTTTTCAGACCACCAAGTCCTGCAAGACCACCGTGTTTGTACACTAGCATCAACTGTTACCCATCCTACAATCCCCTCTATCTTTTTGGATTTAATATCTTAAACTGTTGTTAAATATCTAACCCCACATTTTGGGTTACCAATTTCTGACTTCTGACAGTAAGTTACGAGAAGAGGGCCTTTTATTGATAATGAATGATTTGCACCAGAGTTACATCTATAACCAAACATGGCAAAAACGGCACAAGAGCTTTTTAGAGACAATACCAATAAATGTGGATTGCCTCCAGCAAAAAAAGACTATGTGACAGCATTAAAATTAACAGCCGCCTTTGATATTGTTTTACTTCTAGACTTAAAGCAAATCTATGCAATCTAGGCAATGCAAACACACATATGAGCGCAAAAAGGGACCTAAAATTATTCTGAGACAAAAACAAAAGAAAAAAAAAGTGAGACAAAATCTGACAGTTTAAAAAAATGACATCCTAACTAGAGAGATTTGTATTTAACAATGAATTAGATTTGGAATTATTTGAGCTTAAACTATCTCACATTAAAAGTTTTGTTTTAAACATTCTTATGCAGAGAGAAAAAAAAACCCTGGAGAGGATTTCTGAAGAGCTTTTCATTTTCTCTTACATCCGCTTAAGGAGTAACAGGAAAGGAAACCAATCAGCTCAGGGACTCCTGAGTGATTGTTGTTCACAACTCTTTAGATTAAAACAAAGGATTGGAGTAGGCTGCTGACAACTCTGGTTTTAAAAGTGGTTTTCTTTATTTTAACAATCCACTTGAAAAGAAAGCAGCAGCTGAGCCTCCCTGGTTGAGGATTTATCGCATTGATCTCTTCACATAGCAGCCAAGCACGATCAGCACTCAGGAGGCATTCAATGAGAATTATTTGCGTAAAACCAAACTTTCTATTTTTGTTGACTAATGCGTTATGGACTAAAACATGAATAGACACGTTCAGGATAAATGGTAAAAAAGCAGCAACAAAGGAGAAAAACAAGATTTGACCTTTAGAGATGCAGTCAGAATCAAAGCAGTTTATTTCAAGGTACACTTTAAGTAGGACTTACTTCAAAACACTTCACAACCGGATGTGCATTATTATCAAACTATGGCTGTACAAAGATTACCAACCGTTAAATGCAAAGACAAGGAAACTTGTAAAGATTTTGTTCATCATCATTAGCTCTTACATTTATAGTGTGGAGTTAGAAGTGAACCTAACATTCAAAGATTAATGTTTGTGGTAGAGAATGTATTCAAAAGATTATGCCAGAAAAATCAGACCATGGGGTTTGTAATGGTGAGGTATAGATGAACCGCAGGCAATGGTGGAACGAAGAACACAGGAGTACTGACACAGACGAGAGAAGACGGGAACAGACGGAGACAACAGAGGCACAAGGAGAACAGTGAGATGAATGGAAAACAGAGTCAAACGGGAATCGAGCAGTCCAGCAGTGAGTGGAAGGAGGAGAGAAGGTTATATACTGGAAGGGTGAGTGGTGGAACAACGGGGAAGAACTGATTGCTAACAAGGGGCTGCAGTGACAATGAAACTAGACAGGCAGCCTGAGGGAGAGAAAATGACACATGAGGAGAAATCTATCAGGTAAAATCAAAAATACTTTATTCATCCCAAAGCGACATTAAATAAGACAAATAAACACAACTGAGGGGGCATAAAGCAATAAATAAACAACAAAAAGCAATGAGCGATGAACAGGATTCAACCTGAAATAAAGAAAGCTGGGCTAAAAACCTTTAACACAAATGTAAACCAACAAAAAAAAACCCACCTGCTGTAAAAATCTATGGCCAGACCCCTACATAGATTCCCGACCCTTTGCATCATCTATCATCATCTAAGACCAAGGTCTTTAAAGTCAAATTTGCTGGTGGTGAAGGCTGTGCTTTTTGGGCAGCAGCTCCAAGACTTTGGAATGCTATTCAACACTGCACACTTGTTTGACTTTTTAAACGTAAAACCAGGACACTAAGGTATCCTTCAGACAGCTTAATTCCATTTTTTTCCTTAAATATGTTTTTTTTGTAAGGTCATTCATATTACTAATTAAACATAACCGCAATCAGACTTAGCTTGAATGGTTTATGACCCTCAAAGTGACCCTCAAGCGCAGACAAAGAAGGTAGATGTCTAACAGTGGTGACATGTTTACGTCAGTATTAATGGATGTTGCCATCTGTGGATGGATGTTAAAGTTGTTAAGCAATATCGTCACAAGATCAGAAAAAGACGAAAGAAGATGAGAAAAAAGACAGCTAAACTTGGCACTGCTTGCTCCGGACATAGTTTGCATCCAGATTTACCACGTCTGGTTTCTTCTGCTGCACAATTATGATGCATGTCCTGCAACAATAACATTAAAGCATGGTAAAAGGTTACATGACCATTCACACTGCAGCTGCTTTAATAACTACCATATAGATGACTAAATTTATACCACATTTAGAAGTTGCACAATTCAAGGTGAAGAGACCGGACCGATCATACTGTTGATAAAATGTCGGATACATTTCCCATTACGCTAGGGGCTGCCTGCTATGTGAATGCAACCTTTTATTCAGAAAGGCCTTGTGTGTCTCATGTTTTAATTTTTCTAGCTCTGTGACACACTATGACATATTTATCATTTAAAGGTGCTATAGAAATTATTATTATGTAAGGGTAAACTGTGCAAAGATTAAATGTAATGTTTATTTCTAATAGAAATTCTTACACTAAGCAGTTTGCATTACTCATTTTTATTTGTTTTGTCTCAATAAGTGCAACAATAGGATACGAGCTCCCAGAATTGTTCCTGTGCAGGAAAAGACCCCCACCTTCTTTGGTTTGTATCTTTTCCTGTTTCACCACATGTTTTAAGTTGATAGGTTTGTAACTGGCTTCCAGTGGGACAGATGAATGATGCTATTTATTTACACTAGATTAGATTAGCCAGACAGATTTTCTTTGCATTGGCTCCAGTGAATGACATTATGTCATATCTGCACTCCTTTTTGACAATACATGAAGGATTTTCACAGTATTGGACCTTTTGAGACTAATTATTTACCATGCATTTATGCAAACTGCTTACTGCCAGTGTTTTCAATGTGAAAGATCCTTTGTTCACACTTTTTTATCCTCATTAACCTTTTTGTTTAACACAATTGAAGAAAACAGGAGCTCATATTACTTGAAGCGTGACTAAATCCCTGTTCTCCAAAGGCTTAATGGTGACAAAGCTTTTTGGTAAATTCTGGATCAGAGCCTTTGAGGGGCAATGAAAAAGTGGGAAATCGGAATATACTGTAGATGCAATTTGCGCCTGCAAAGTACAGCTTCTTCAGTTGAGACACAGGGGAGTTCAGCATTGTTTAAAGGCTGCTGCATTGTTATATGAATTCATTTCACCTGCTGGGGGAAGAGAGTGTCTGTCCTTCAGCGAACTCCCAGAAGAGCTGAGGATCAGCGGCAAACAAGGTGAGCAAGGCCATAAATGATATGCAAACAAATAAAACGCCTGGTTTGCAGGACTGACTGTAGCCAAACTATCAAACGGAGGCAGGAGAAGGAAAGGCAAACGTTAAACAAATTCATGGAAAGATTTGAAATGCAAACTCAGTCTTTTGATTTCATGTTAACTCGAATTCCGTACAAAAAATGAAATGAAGCTTTATTTTGTCGTAAGCCTCCTGTGTCAGCACACATTCGAATTCTACCAAAGACGTGTCTTTTCTTTACAATTTAGCATTTCTGCACAAACGTATTCATGAAGAACTGCATTAGAATTCTAACAAAATATGGTACAAGTTAACAAATTACCGTGCACATAAAACAGCAAACTTTGAATATAAATATAAATACGAACATTGGACACTAGCTTGTGAGGTGCAGGCACAAGTAAAGGCTTCAAAATGAAGGTGAAGGCATAAAATCAGAAAGTAGGCAAAGCTTTGTGGGTGTCTCGTCTCTTCGCTATCCTTGTGACGACTTAAAACCTGTAAAATTCATATATTTTTAAAGTGTCTAATATAATTTGCAGAGTCATTAGGGGCACACAAAAAATAAATGATCTCTGGGCAAAAATATGACATTTGTCATAAATACAGCCAGTATTAAGCCTCTTAATGTTGACCCATATATTTCCCAAATGTTAGAGAAAAGAATGGGAACACTTCCACTAATCCGCTGATAGTGGAGCAGATTCTTTGTTTCCATTTTAGAGCTTTTGCCTACTTTAAAACATTTTGTGTACACCGCTTGAAAGAAAGTTATTTTTTACAACTACAACTTATTTTTGTATGTTTTCATTAAACAAAGTTTAAAGTTGTGATGTGTTTGTTATCGACTGTTAGATTGTATCAAGTAGTTAGACCTTTACGTTCTTATTTTGAAGTGGATGATGATTGTCTATGCAGCAGTTCTGTTTCCTCTGTTCTTCATGTAGTTTCTTCAGTAGGCAATCGGCAAGAACACAACTATTGACTGAGTAAGGTACACAGAAGAGCATTTACATGATCAGACAAAGAGGGGTGTGTCAGAAACTGTCGCTCAAGATCGCTCCAAGCTCCATCTCTGTGCCACTGAAACAATCGGACTCAGTACCAATCACAGCACCGGAAATCAGACCCAAACAATGAACCTGCTCATCCCTCCTTGGCAGACAATCTCCCCTTCAGTGTTACCTTTTCTGAACTGATCAAATCTTGCTCTGCACCTTTAGACACATTCTTACCAGTCATCTCCAACCAGAGCTCCTGGATCCCTACGTTGCCATTTCCTCCTCCAGGACCAGCAACCAGCAACCATCCTGGCATAATATACTTCCTGTAACTGATTGTTGTTGTTTTTTTAGTTGCTTCCAGCATTATGTGGGTCAGACAACTGAAAAAAACCATGTCAGTGTTTTAATTAAACAAACACAAGCAAAATAAAAATCACACAATAATTGTTTTGAGAGACACACATTGTGTGTTGAATTCAACATGGTTGAATTTAGCATTAGCTTTCACTAAATACACTGTTATCATACCTAAATAAACTATAGTTTAGGATTATTAGTTTAGAGTTTGTAGAACTAGCCATTTAATTAGTGCTGTTCACCACTGATTAGAGATGATGGTAAAGCAATGCATCAAATCATAGAACCGAGGAAAGTCTGCATTTATAGTGACGTCATTGCAGTATTTTCCAATATTATTACCATAGCATGATTTCCTGTGGTTGCCCAGCCCTAATACTTCTAGAATACGTTATAATAATCTCCCTGTATGTGATGACAAAGATTTAGATATTGAACACCAAAGTAATGACCTGATTTTAACACAATCGCCACTCAAAGAGAAGGTAGTGATTGCAAAGTCTTGCATTTGATTGTGAGCACCTAACTTGTATCATGACTTGTCCAGAAAGTGTTCAGCCAACTTTGCCAACTTTTGTTAAAACAATATGTCAAGAACTGAAAATGCATTTCTATCAAATTTGTTAAGGGTCTGTGTTCATGTGTCGGCACTGACTTGCATGGTTATTTTAGCAAATTATGCAGTGATAGTCCAGCACTAGTGAAAGGAAGCAAATTAAAGTCCCCAATATTCAGTTTATGTATAATTTTGTATTTTACTGAACCATATTAATGGTTTGGATGTCAAAACCTGCGTGGGAGGGGTCGTGCCCTGCCCCCTCCTAACCCTTCCTCACTGCTTGCTGCTGCACTCACCTGCCCCCACACTGGGCCCTGGGGTGCAGTGCTGATGGCACAGGGGCGTGTACTGATCCGCCCCGGCTGGCTGTCTAGGGCCTCCTGTCCCTCTCGGGTGTCGGGCAGGCTCTCTGCTGGGCTCAACTAGCCGTGATGCTGAACAGGACAAGGGGGGGGGGGGGGGGCCTGATTTTTGAGGAAACCTTCCCTACCTTGAACTCTTTAACCTCCTCTACAGTTGGTTCTATAAAACATGGAACTGCTCCGAAGTTACTCCAAGCTAATTCAACAACTGATACATAATTTAATTCATTATTTTAAAACTATATTGCGCACTTTCCTTATCTTTCTTTGTTATAAAAGTATGTTAGAGAACCTCTAACCTCAACCCATCCATCTTTCTATTGTCTGAACCCGCCTATTCTTAAAGTGGCAGGGATGTTTGCTACTTTCAGCTAAAAACAAGTTTTAACTTTACACTGCTAAGAAGGATGCATTTAATTATTTGACTTAATAATCTTAAGAGTTTTTTAAATTGTCGTGACAAAAACTAAAGCAGTACAAACAGGATGTATACAAATATTTGTACCGAAATCAAAAACTATTTGTGGTTGTTCTCTAGACTAACTGTTTAGCTTTAAACTATTTCTCGTAAGGTCAGACATTTAAAATCCCTTCCAAAGGACCTTCAACACCCCAAGCGATAATCATATTTGGTAAAATTCCTAAATAGAAGTGTGAATTCATCAGAAACACCGTCATGAGATGACAAAGCGAATGACAGATGCCGATCAGACCTGTTATTCTCGCCACTGCAGAAACAGAGCTAATTAAGCTGCGTAGGCCGAAGCAGCAGCTGTACTCCGAGCTCATCAGCACACATGGTGCAGGGGTTATTTTTGGTGTTGAACAGATTTCTTTGCATCTTTTCTCTGACAGACTGTACAGGTAAAAACTGAGTCCAGTGAAATAAATATATTGTGTACAGGGAAACTTTTGTTTGTGAAGATCACTTAAAGTGTTGTACCATCATAAATTACATGTGAAACAAAACAAAAAACTTCCTGAGGCAGTAGAAATTAAGGAAAAGTCAATTGGTTTATTTTCTTAAGTTACGTTCACATTTAGATAACGTTTTTCGCCAAAATTCGATTTTTCTTTTGGCCATTCATTCTAATAATTAAATGTGACAACATCAAACTTCGGTGAGAACGGATCCAACCGGATTAAGATTCAAAAGTGTCCTGCTTGCGCCAAAGAACAACGTAAACTTCACACAGCAGCGACATGTTTACGTCAGTAACGACGGCCATCTGTGGATGGACGTTAAAGTTGTTCAGCAAAGGGAAGCTGAGACAAACCGAAAGCTAAACTCGACACGGCTTGCTTTAGACATTGTAAATTTCTGTTGTCTCAAACTCATTCTACTACTTCCTATTTATTGCAGCCATGTATAAAGTCAGCACATGATGAAATTATGCTTTGTTTGGCTCTTTTGATTCATTCAAACCAGTCACATTTTTTATTTATTTATATCTCTAGACAATTTTAAGATGGAGACACTACTTGCTTCAGACATTGTTAGCTTTCAGATTTACCACGTCTGGGTTCTTCTACAGCACAATTACGACGAACGTCTCACGTTGATGACGGAAGAGTCAGATAAAATGAGACACAGATGTTCACACCGCAGCTGGAACGTAAATTCAGCCAACGAGGAGATGAGGGCAAATAAAGAACGCCAAAGAAGGAGCACAGACGGACTTAAAGACGACTTAAAGTCAGACATCGGTCGGCCTCCCGGTGAAGACTGACTAGTAACTAGTTCCTCTTATACAGGAGGAAATTAGCTAAAGATTAACGGGTGTATAGAAACAAACCTTCATGAGCCCAAACACAGCCGTAGTTCATGTTAATTTGAGGGGAACTTACATCAGTTATTCCCCTCAGTGACTAATGTAATTAATTATTCACATCTGTCTTCCTAGATCTCAGAGTTTGATTCAAATAACAAATGAAAAGGTGAGAAAGTGCAGCAGCT
>JAVLVB010000628.1:292179-318680 GCA_032876305.1 Orestias chungarensis | reverse complement strand
GAAATTAGCTAAAGATTAACGGGTGTATAGAAACAAACCTTCATGAGCCCAAACACAGCCGTAGTTCATGTTAATTTGAGGGGAACTTACATCAGTTATTCCCCTCAGTGACTAATGTAATTAATTATTCACATCTGTCTTCCTAGATCTCAGAGTTTGATTCAAATAACAAATGAAAAGGTGAGAAAGTGCAGCAGCTGGACTTGACAAATGTACATCGCTGGATTAACTGAAATAAGAGTGAAATCAAATCTTTGTGGAGGAACAAACCGTTTTTGGTTTTCAATCTTAAAAAAAATAACTGGCTTTCAACTACTTTTACCAAATGTAATGTAAATCCTTGTTTTATCTGCATTCTGTTTCTATGCCTAACTTTTTCATTTGCCTGGGACCCACTAATCTACAAACTCTGACTCCACTACAGGAATCTGTTCAAAAAATTTACTTGGTGATAATCTTTTGCTTTCTTGACATCTTCCTTATAGCAGGGGGAAATCTAACAAAGACGGAAAAAGACAGACGGTGAAGGGAGGAAAGATCGGGTCCAACTTGGTGCTAAGTCGGATTAACGGGAGCCGAAATAAAAGCAGGAGGAGAGAAGCTGATGTTGCCAGAGAAGAAGGCAGAGGGAGCTCATTCCTGCGGTGCTGATAACCTCCATGACTCTCCAAACACACTCACGATGATTGATCCAGAATCTGTGCTCCACTTACACCAGAGTGTCCAGGACTCAATCAGCTTCATGGAACCTTTGAATTGGGTTTTGAGAAATGTGAGATCCTAAAGAAAGAATCAATCCAATTAAAGATTATGATTTAGCTTCTAGTTGTTCTGATATGAATTTATCAGAATATGAACATCACAGCTGGTTTCTGAAGGTTAACCCGCCCAGTTATAGAAAATGACATCAAAAAAAAGTACATTTTCAAAGGTTAAAAAAAAAGATTTTAAAAATAAAATACAAAACAAATATTGCGTTAAAAATACCTTTAAAGGAATGCAATCAAAAGTCTATGTTTGGATTTCCTAATTGCTTTCTATGATAATGTGATATTTGTGGCCATGCAATGATTTTATTCTATTAATATTAAGTTGGATATTCTGAGGTAAGTCTTCAAAAATGCACATATCTGATAAGCTGGGAACAAACTATTGGTTGGCTGGTTAGAAAAGCCAAGACTGAGTTTGAGTTAACCTGTTTATTCTTAATTTTAAGACAAAAGGATGAATTAAACATAAAAAATAGCATCTTATTATTGAAGCTAATAAATTATGGTTTCGTAGTAAAGAGGATCTCAAAGCTAAAAATTAAACTTAAGACTTTGATGCCTGCATTCATTTACACCGAGGTCATGGCTTGTTTTCTGCAAACATTTTTCTGCTGAAAGTTGTTTTTTAATCAGTTTATTGTCCTAAAAATAACACTTTTTTAATGAAATGATTCTCTTTGGAGGTACTGAGAAACGGTTCTGATCCATTAACCGGATGTTGTCTGAGTCGTTCTTTGACGTGTTTCTAGTTTATTTAACTCTGACAAACGGATGAAGCGACGTCCTGTTCTTGTCACCTGAAGATGAAAAACATCTGCAGATTTTACTCCCTGCTCCCTTTTCTATCATCACTGATACCATATTTTTATCCGTTGCAACTTATTCAACAAAAGGTTTATCTATAATTGACTTCTTAACAGCTTATCATGCTGCAGCTAAAAAACAACCTTGTTTTGTTTTTGTTTATAACTTATGTATTATTGTTTCTTTTGTCTTATTGTAACCGGTTTTTCTGACAGTGAGGTTCGTGGAACAAAATTTAACATTAATATCAAGTTAAGGCAACAGAAAAAGAATGTTTATGGTAACGATATACGAAAGATGAAAGTAATTTGAATAGGATTTTAAAATAAAGCGGGAGCTGTAACCATGTGGGTCTGAAGAAATGTAAATATATGGTTTCAGACTTGCAAATACGTGTGAATGGCTCCACAGCTAATGGCTGAACTCTGGCTGGCCTGTCACACTGTTTTCCTCTGAGGGGATTTTAATGCCTTTTCTGCCTCATTGCCTGATTTTTTTCCAAGGACTGGTTCAGTTTTTTCCTATATTTGCCACGGTCTCACTGTTTAATGTATGTTTTCAGTTTAGTGTTACTGTTCTGTGTTGTTCTCTCTCCCTGTGTTCGCTCTCTCTTTCTCCCTCAGTCTACTTCCCCCATTATCACACACACCTGAAACCTGTTATTCAATCAATTCTTTGCCTTTGTTCCACTTTTCATACTCCCAGTATATGAACCTTTTTTTTCACTCTACTCACAGCTTGAGTCTCCCAGTATGTTCCTGCCTGTCTCCTCTTTGTTCTTCTTGTCCCCCTCGATGTTCTCCAGTGTTCCATCAGAGTCGCACTGTTCCTCGCTGTCTCCGCTGCCTGCCGATCTACTGTACCTCTTCACGCCTCACCATCTATATTTTTTCTCACACGACTTCCTGACAAGATTTGTATAAGAAATCTCAGGAAAGCTCACCAAACATTTTTAACCACTGCCTAAAGAAAGCTATGTGACTTAACGTCTTTAAAGAATTTATGATTGTTTTTTTGCCATAAATAAATCTGCTGTCAACTTCCTAAATGAACACCAACCAGTCCTTGTAGTTTCTGAGACCATGGTGTTTGGAGAGGATGATATTATCCAACCCACAAGCTATATATCCCTGTTAAAATTGTCTCAAGAAAAAACAGCAAATGTGAATAAAGTCTGTTTCCATCTACAAATCAACCAAGCTACAAAAGGCATTATTTCATCATGTGTTGAATTTATGCATGGCTGTAACAAACAGGAAGTAGTGGAGTGTTTTTGAGACACCAGAAGTTTGACACAACATGACTCATGGGTAGCGTTCGCACCATCGACCCTCTTGCTCTCAGTGCCAACTTAGTTTAAATCTGTAGTGATTACTTGCTCTCAAGTTATATCTTTATTGTGTCTTCTAGTTTAAGTTTCTGAAGTTTGTCTCTAGTGTCTAGTTTCTCCAGTTGCTGTTTTGATCCTTCAAGTTTTCTAGTTTTTTGTGGGCACTGTTTGTTTATTTTGCTACTTTTTTTCCTTTTTTGCCCCATATCATCTCTTGTGCTCCACCCAGGTTACCATCATCACCAGTATACAAACCGTTCAAGATTCCCACCATTCAGTGCAATCCTGTGGTTCCTCCGCTCCCCTGGTTCAGCTCGGTCTGCTCGCTCCACCACTCTCCATCTGCTGTGCTCGCCCTCTGGACAACCAACTAGTGGATAACGCTGGAAGGACTCACCACTCACTCCTCCTGGCGTCAACCCTCTATCTACAAGTAAGATCAATCCAATTACTCTTCACGCTCCGTCTGCATCCCCTCACCCTACTCTGCTTACCTCTCAGTGGTCTCCGGTCTCCCACGTCGTCCTTGCCATCCTCTGAGTCCCCGGCATAACTGTGTTGTTGTCTGCTGTTTCTGGATTCCCGTTGCCGTTCGTTCCTGAGTTCCGCTCGCTGTGTGCTGTCTCTAGATTCCATCCGTTGCCGATTGCCTATGGTCCTCATCCGCTGCCGGCGGTCCCTGGATTTCCTGTTGCCGATCATCTCTGGTTCCAGCATCCCTTCCAACTTCCCTTCAATAAACTTTATTATTATTGTAATCCTGAGAGTCCTCGAGTTTATGTGGGTCCGAAGGTTAAACAATATGACATCATCGTTCGATTCCCTGCATTAATTTCCTGTATGTCAAAACCTATTTATCTGCAGTTCTTTTTGCCCTTCTGCTGTTAAGAAGGCATCAACCGCCACAAACATACAATTGCTTTGGGAGTAACTTATTTTGAATTGGCACTTTCATCCATGGTGGCCCAGCTCACAATCTACAGTTTACGATTTCAGCACCTACGATTTCCATAGATTTGTAAATAAACGTGTCATTGGCTACATTCACACAGCAGTCATGTCTGGCTTTTTCATGGACAAAGTGGCACAATTGGTAGAACTGTTGCTTTGCAGCAAAAAGGCTTAGGGTTCAATTTCACCTTGGATCTTTGTGCAAGGAGTTTGCATGTTCTACCTGTAAAGGCCAAAAAACAAGACTGTTAGGCTGATGGGGTACTCTAAATTGTCCTTAGTGCACGCGTGGTTGTTTTTTTTCAGTTTGTCTCTGCAATGGACTGGCAACCTGTCCTCTTGTCCATTGTGAGCTGGAAAAGGTACCACGGTATTCAGATTCAGAAAAATCCACTGTCAGAATAATAAAATATTTCCATATTACTATTATAGCCTTGATAGACGAAGGATTATCACGTCAACAATCAGAAAGCTTTACAGGCACTACCTGTTTGTCCCAGAAAAACTGAAATCAACAACTTAGCTAAAACTGATCAAATAATTGTCATCTTCAGTTTGTTTCCCTTGAGCAAAATTATCTGTTGAACCTGGTTGCTTGACATGTTAGCTGCTAATAGCAGCCTAAAGGCAGTATTAGTTTGTTGATCTCTGCACTATGTCGTGGTTTATAGCTCCTGCCAGAGGGTAGAGTTGTGCACGGGGTCGTGAAGTGGTCAGAGTGAATCTTTCCTGTTTTTGTGATCTGGTGCCATCACAGACTTTTACTGGACACAACATAGGTAGGGTTTAAAGAGCTTTATGTTTCAACCTGGCAACTATAAAGTTATAACTAAAGTTAAAAATCTGTAAAACCTGGAAGAAAATGCAAGACTCTTCATACAATTGTCTGTTACACCATCCCTTCCATATAAAACCAAAAATAACCTACATTTAAATAAAGTGCAGAGACGATTGACTCGAAGCTAAACTGAGAGCTGTGTCGAGAAAATGGGGCTTGTTTCACATTAACCTCCAACACGTTGTCAAAGTAAACCAGTAGAACCGTCCGTGGCACTAGATAAATACTGAGAGTCGCCCTGCAACGAGAAGCTCTGTCACTCTCATTAGCACCCCTTTACTCTTAATCAGTTTAATTAGGCAGCTGAAAAGGCCATCCTGAGCCTCACTGACCAGACAAACGAGACAGACCTTTGTTGGCTTATTTAAACCTGCAGCGATACAACTGTTTGTCTTCCAGTATCACCGCTGAGTCTCTCTCAATCCGAAGCTGTACTGATGATGAGGCGGGATGCAGACTTGCTGTATTCCATGCTAACGTTTATAGGGAACACCAACAGCTTTTTATGGAAGCAAAAAAAATGTACCTTGACTATACTGTCTCAAACCTATCTTCATTGCTTATGTGTACAAAGTAGAGTTGGGCAACAATTGCAAATTTTAATCATGATTAATTTCATTATTGTGCATATAATTTAGTACTTAATTTAAAAGAGTCATTTATTTTTACAAGGCGATTGTGTTGTGTCCTGGGGTCTCCTGTATTCAGTACTGTGTTTTGTGTCGTGTTGTATTGTAGTTGGTATACTCTTAATACAGTCCATCTTATCTTATCTTAATAAGAAAAGAAAAAAATGTTTTTACCAATAGTCAATAATGCTTTATTTAGTTACAACACTGTTATCTTTGGAACATATGTCATCATTGTAACAGGTACTTTTGTTAGATCAGGCCTTATCACGTTTTATGTTCAATATCACCTCCCCTCATTAGAAAAATAGAAAGTGTCCATGCACAAAAAAAGTGCACACAATGCAATTTAAAGCGACACTAACGAAGTTTGATTTTTGGTCGAATTTGGCAGCCAGTGGACAAAAGCAGTAGTGTTTTTTATATATATATATATGTATATATATATATATATATATATATATATATATATATATATATATATATATATATATCTTACTTTGAATATCCGTGAATATTGTTTATACAACTTAATTTACCAACTGTGGGAATAAAGTCAGATTAAACACACAAAAAAATAAGTTTTTTTGTTGGATTTAATATAACTGGATATTATATTGGATTAAAACGACACATTTGTTTTAAATTAGTACAATACAAATAACCTCTAATTGTTGCAAAGAGATAAACAAAATATTTGTACAAATTTTAATTGGAGGAGACTTACACAGCCAATAAAAGTTGTTTATAAGAAAGGAAATTATCTCTCCCTGCATTCCTGTTTAGGTCTGATAACATGCAGCCAGAAAAGGGGAAAGAGGCTGACAGCCGGTATGATGATGATGAAGAGAAGAATTTCACATTTGGAATTTATTTTTTTATATATTTGAACAATATTCAGCCTCATTTGTGTATCTAGAACCTTTAACTCCCTTTCATTTATCTGGGATACTGCTGATGCTGCTGATGTTTTCTTCGATTCTGACAATAACCATCGACCTACAGGGAGTTCTGTATTCTATAACCTGTAATAAACAAACTGCCAGCAGAAACAGTCTTCTTAGTAATCCCGACTGAATTAATTTATATTTTCCAAAAAGAGTTTTGTCGACTCCCCAATTTATTGTCCCTGAAATAAGTTCCTCCCTTGCCCCCTTGTGAACTTTCCTACGTCCTGTTCAGGCAAACCTGTTGAGTGATTGAGTGTTTGTTTAAAACATAGACTTTTAATGACATTAGTATTCTACTACTCATGTACAATGCGTTTTGATTCTGGCTGATCTGCTGTTGTCAGGTTCATGTGTTGCACCTGTGCGTTTCCAGCCAGCAGCTCATCAGCCTCTACTCATGCACCGGATTACGACTTTAACCTCAGCTCCTTCACAGGCAGACAGCAGAAGATTTTTGACCTGATCTGTGTAGTTTTTGGTTTTCTTGGAGTTCTGTAGTTTTTAGTCTTTTTAGGTTCTTTTCTTGCTATGATTTGCACTAGTTTTCTTCCTGTTTAGTTCTATCGCTTAGTTTTATATCGCTTATTGTTTTCTCCACCGGTGTTGTTGTTCTGATTATAACAATGTTCTGTATATAAAATGTACATATAAAAGTATGTATATATAAAAGGAAATAAACATAGCATCCCCTAGTGGGCATAAATAGTACCAATCTATCAAAACATCTATCAATGGTGAAGAAGCAGTTTTAATGTTACTACTCTTGTTGATGAAATTTTTATGAATGTATATTAATCCTTACCTTCAAACTTGTGAGTGATTTTGTTTGAGAGTTTCTACTCCCTCTGTTTCACTTCCTGAAACTGACCACCAAGCCTTTCATTGAGTAAAACATTTTAGGACAGATAACTAAATTCATCAACTGTCTGTGTTTATCCGAATAAGACAATAAATTGGAAAAGGAAAACTGCAGTTTAGCAAATGCAAGAGCTCAATATGTTCTTTGCTGTTGAAGGACAGTTGTGACTGTGGGGATGATGAAACGTGTGACATTTTTTTTTAAATTTTGGATAAATACGATGATGCTTTAATAGTTCCTTAATTTACTAAGGGGTGTTTTTTTTTTTTTTTTACTTAGAAAAGACGAAGTGTTTGTTGAGAACATGGGATGTTTAACCATCTGATAATAATCAGATAAATGGCTGTCACAACTAGGACATTAACAAATACATGCAGAATGGAAAAGCAACAGTTGAATAAAAAATTATGTAGCTAACCTCCTAGAACTTGGGAAAAGAATAATCACCAAACATGGAAACCTTTAAAGCACACGGACTCTAATCACAAACCCAGTCACTGCTGCTGAAAAGCAAGAAAGTTCTCGTTTATTGATACTCATAGGTAAAAATCCCCTCCCGTAGGTCTAGGGGAGTCAAGCTATATTTGATTTATTAGAACTGTACAATAGCGCCTGTATATTTAGATATTTTTGGGACAAAGCAACAAGCTCTAGATGGAAGCAGGCTATGCACATCAAATTGGTACATTGCTCCAGGTTTCCCCTAGTGGTGAACAGAGACATTGCAGCTTCATCTCTCTTACAGAGATAACGCATCAGCTTCTCTGCTTCTTTTTGTGTTGGTCTTCTCAAATTCCCAGTCGGTCATGGAAAATTGCCCCTCTTAAGGAACCACAATCAACTGGAAGATTGTTTCTGTTAAATTAATGCATTTTCCTCTCCACTGTCATCACATGCATGCTAAGTAAGGTAATACAAGTTCCAGCAGCAGCAAGTTAATGATTTAATGCAATTGCTGGGGTTTCTAAGATTAAAAAGTAATTTGAATAAACTGGACACACTGTTTAATACCTAGGATAAGGATTGGTATCATGTATGATTGGATGATATTATTTTTGTTTAAAAGCACCATGACATGATACGTTCTTTAAATTGGTGCAATAGAAATTTACTCTGAAGAACTCTGAAATAATGAAAAACACAGGATAACTTTTAATCAACTTCTTTATTTAATACAGTTGCAACAATGCGGTTTGATAACTTAAATAGAAGAAGATGGATGTGTTGAGATGACAGATTGACAGTCTTTCTGACACCATTACGTTCATCTATCATTTCCTGAATTTGCTCTAGAGGAGTTCTTTGTATATTTAAGGGGAAGTATTCGGTGACCATGTGGAGATTAAGCAAAGTGTCACTCACAAAAAAGACGACGCAGAAATTTATAGAGGAACTTACACTTTTATATACATTCCTGTGTATGGGGAGGAATGGGAAAAATTAAAAACCATGGGTAGAAAAAATATAATAGGAATTGGTTAGTATGTCCTCCAACCCAGGAAATGACAGAGTAAGATACAGATGCCAAATAAATATTTGTTTGTACAGAGTAACACCAAAGAATTAATAGTTAATGTCTTTAACTCTCTGCCTCAGTGAAATAGCGAAGGATATTAGAAACTGTTTTAATATCAATGATATTTGACATCCATAAACGTTTTAGTACCAAAATATGGTGGATGATAATTATGCATCTAAATATGAATCTAATTCAATGTAGGTTTGAGTCATATGGTTAAAAAAATACATTTCCCACACAAAGGGGGTTTAAAAAAAACACAGGGGTGTAGAGGCAATCGGGTCACATGGGAGCTGGCAACCCAACTTACAAATGCAAATTTGTAAGTAGGGTGACACCAATTTATTAGTTTTTTTCGTAAAAGAAATACATATTTTCATGTTACCCTCAGAGGGAGTTGGATACCATTTGTGGTTTCAGTTGTTTGAGACTATAATACTGTAGATGTTTTTGGGATCATCTGAGGTTGCTCCAGAAGGACAGTATGTCACAGTGCTGTAGGTCACAGCATCATGGTTAACAGCAACCTGCAAACAGAAACATAATGTTACCGAGTTATTAAAATGGGGTTAAATATCCTAATACTCTAAGCCTTCATCCCCCAAATGAAACACCAACAACTGTTTGAAAAAGCTGTTTAGTGTGTGAGCCTTATGGTTCCAGGTTAGACCATAAGGAGTAAGCTATTATCCTCTTAATTTGATTTCATCTTGGGAGATATAGTAGAGATTTATTAGAAATAAAGACTACACTAAAAAAATCAAAAAATCCTAAACTGGACTGTCCACAAAAATAAACATTGTATGATTTTTATGTAATTTAAGCACGGTGTAAAGGTCTTACCTTAGCCTTTCTTTTGGTTCCCTTTGCATGTCGGATTGTGGCGTAAGCAACATTATCTTCAAGTTTAACCTTCAAAGAAAAAAAGAAACGCTTTCATTTCAAGTAGATTGACTTGTTGCCTTTTATTTAAATACCACCGTATTTTTTATTTCTGCATCCTAAAATTGATATATTTTTTGTGTAAAATTGTGAAATATTCTTATATTTTGAATTTTTTGTCAAAATGACCTATTTTTATTGTTCTCAGACTCCAAAGTTTCTCTCTTGGAGGTTTATTTTCTTCAGAACACAGTTTGTAGATAATGAGTACTCAGTCTGTGTTCGGACTAAGGTGTATTTTTATAAGTAAAGATCATATTTGCAGTAATACAGGCTGCTACCAGAGACCATTCCTGCCCTCCACACTCAGGTTTTACAGCAAATCTTTGAAGAAAACTTTGATGATGACAATATTTATTTTATTTATTTCCTTTGGGATAAAAAAAGTAATTATGAATCGAAACAAACAAACTGAACATACATGAAACACGTGAGATGAAAAAGACGTTTAACTTTACTCACAGCATTTTCATCTGTTCCTGTTTTCTTTCCTGGAAAGATCAGTGAGTCAAATATATGATAACCAGAGATCATATAGAAACGTGTACCTATAGTTTTTTCAGTCAGCACTCTCACCTTTAGCTCTCCATCTGATGATCAGCCCAGCAGCTGCCAAGACAACGACTATAACCACAGGAACAGCAATGAATGGAATAGCTGAAAACGAACAATATTATTATTTACACCTTCATCCATCCATCCATCTATCTATTTGAAACTTTAGCATTTTTTTATGTGATAAAATAAACTGGAAAATTGAGAGAAATGTGTCTTTGTCTTCCATCTAAAACTGATTCGTGGTACTTATCTATTTTCAATAAATTAAAATGGATTGTTTTAAATGATGCGGTGCTAATGTTCAACAGTCATAAAAATTGGATTAAATTGCTTTTTCTACCTCCAGGAGTTTGTCTCTACACTGATTTTGTCATGGTCTGTTCTGGATGTTTCTATGTTTATTCTTAGGTATGAAATCATGTTTAGTTCGAGTACTCATCCTGTTTAGTTTCACTGTAGCATTTTTCATTTTTTCTCAGTTTCATTTGCTATTTATATTCTCTCATCTGTTTGTTGCCCTGTTGTCACTCTCTCTCCCTCAGCCATTCTCCTGATTACTCACTCACAGCTGCACCAGATCAACAAATCAGTCTCTCCCTGTATATAAACCCAGTGAATCCACTCACTGCCCAGTTTGTGACAGTTTTGTGTCAAAATCAGGATGAGATTTGATAAAGGAATATTATATCCATCAAACTTCATAGATAAAACTAACATTAAGACATGAAACTGTCAATGTAAAAGCATTTGTAGTGGATCAAATAGAAAGCTACGATACAAAATCGATATAATTGAAAATTAAGTGAATAAACGAACTATAAAAAACCTAACAGATATTAAAAAATAGATAGTATTAACACACATAAATTTGATTGATCTCTACCTCTTGAATTTGTTCCAGGCGTCATCGTGGTTGTGACTGAGGCTGTAGAGACTCGACTTGCAGGCGTAGTTTTAGTCGTTACTGGGTTTCCTGGACAAATAAAAGTAGCAAAATAAAATTTGACACTTACTCTTGGAAGCTGTGTATTGGTTTAAGTTGATGCTTAAAGTCATGTATAATATTTAAAAAAGATGAAAGAGGGAAAGAAAAATGTGTCTGCCACTGAATTTGATGTTTTCAGTTATGTTTGTTTTTCCAGCTTTTCGATTTGTGTTAACGAAAGTATAAAACAGGCAAAAACATTTTTTAAATAACTTTCATTGTTTATTACAGCACATATGCAGCAATTAAAAACTAGATGTGTTCTAATATTGGAGCTAACTTACTCTGTAGGTTTTATATGATGTCAGTAAACTTGATTCCCGGTTTATTCCAACAAAATGAGCAGAAAAACAATAAAATATGGTTTGATTCCAACAGACTTTGCACCTCATGAATTATGTTTAATACCTGTAGATGTTGGTGAAACATTGTCTGTTTTTGGTTTGGTTGTCACTGGATTTCTGTTTTCAGGTTTTGTTGCTGGTTGAACTTTTCCTATTGATATTTTAATAAACAAGGAAAATAGTCACAATTAAAATCTTTCCTATTCAAACTCTTCAAAATTTGATTTTAACCATCTCAAAAAGAAACAAAAACAGAAAAATGCATTATAAATAAATCCAAAACTAGAAGATAATGAGGGTTTCATGTGATGTTACTGATCTTCTAACCTGGTTTTTCACTCGACGGATGAATGAAGGTAAAAACCTCTTTATTATGAATATGAGTCACTTTACACTGAGGCAACTTAGACCCTGGTGATAACGTGACAGTAGCAGAGCAGTCAGTCTCTGATGGATTTTCTTTGTTGTTATCCTGATAAAACCACATCACTTTGTATCTACAGGGGTCAGAGGTCACCACAGAGCAGCTTAATATCTTCTTCTGATTCACCCTCTGTTCAGTCACTGATGAAGACAGAAATATTTAAATACAAGATAAACAACCTTTAATGTTGTAAATCTGGAGATAAATCACTAAAATGCTCTGATATGAACAGATTTAAAACATAAATTGGTGAATATTTTTACTTACTGTAAAGAATAGACAGATCTACAGATGACTGATGAGCTGGAGTTTTATCGTATCTATGTTTCCATTGTTGGCAGATAAAACGTCCAGCATCTTCCTTTTTGACCTTCTTTATAACCAGAGAACATTTTGCTGTTAGACTCAGTTTTTCATGTCTAGTTTTGTTAATCTCACCGAGTTTAACCAGCTCTACTCCTGGTTTATGTCCTGATTCACTGAAGATCCATGTATTTCTGCTACACTTCTGTTGATCAACCAGTTTTGAACATGGCAATGTAACTTCATCTCCAGCTCTCTTTATAACAGATATTTGCTCTGCAGTAACTGTTAGAAGATCAAACAGAACCAGAAATATTACATTTAGACACACAGTTAATAAAGCAGATCCATCAATTCTACCTCTATACTAATATTTTCTGTTGTTCTACCTGTGAGCTGCAGGATCATTAATAAAAATCCTTGAAACCATCGGAGTTGAGCCATCGTGCGTCTGTTGCTCTCTCAGTCTGAACCGTCTGACTGCCTCCTGAACAAAGATGTAGCTTCTACTTCCTGAGACTCACCACTTCCTCCCTCTGACTGATGGTCGTCCCATTGCTTTATTTAGAGAAATCATCTAGTTAATTTTAACAAGGCATTTACAACAAAAGTTTTTCTAAATAGAGATTTTTCTTTTTTGTTGAAAATTCATATTTAAAACAAAATGCTGCTTAAATGACATACATATCTACATTATTCTCAGTCTCATTATATGACATTACAAGATGTCAAGATTACAAGTTTTCAAAAGAGGAAGAAAATCATCGTGGGAACATTTTTAGTTTAGATAAATGTTGAGAGAAAACTGATTTCCTCTTTTAAGTTTGTTAGAAACCTGGAGAATTAAGCAGAAAAGCCAAGAGACCAGATTGATGTTGATGAATAAAGGATGATCAAAAGTTAGATTTTATTTCCCTTTTCTAAAATCTGCTGTGAAATGAAGAGGAAGTGTTTGATGAGCTTGTGGTAAAAAGCAGCACCAAGCTCTGGAAGTTTCACCCACTGTGTCCAGAACGATACGTGTGGTTATCAGAATAATGGCGTCATTTAAACACCCATCAGCTCAGTTTTATTTTAAACCTGCAGCAACAAAACAACACACTTGCAGACAAACAACTCTGTTCTACCATGCATGGCTTCACTTCTTATCTACTTAACTGTAAAAATATAATATGTTTCTACAAAATAGGAAATACATGTATTCAGATTAAACATAAACGTTAAAGGGATTTATGGCCATGGATTGTTACAAACTGTATAAAAAATATATGAATCTTGAGCCAAGTTAAGACCTAAAGATATTTTCATAGAGGATCAAAACAGAAGAACATACGTATCTCCACGACCTGCAGGTCAATAAAGCAGCAGCCAGACCTGTTTCCTGATTGGATACTTTTCTGATTGACAAGACATCAACCAATAGGCTGAGGTAAAAATAAATAAATAAAAACATCCTCTCAAAATTCTTACCTACAAATTGATACTTAATACAAGTTAATAAAGACATGAGCAAAAGCTGTTAGAGGTAACTTTTAACTTTGACATTTATATTACACACATCCAAATTATTATCTATTAAAGCACAAAGATTAAATGTTGAGACATTCCTGTTTACACGGTTTTAACATTTATTGATAAATACACTTTCATATTTCAGCACGAGATTCATATAATACAGATTGTTGTTCACAAACACATTAATTTCTAAACGTTAACGTAACGAATTTCAGCCATTTAATTTATCAATGTTACAAAATCGAACTCAAACAAGCCGTTTGTGTAAAAGTTAAAATCTGTATGACTGGAATTTGTGTTCAAAATACAAACATTTTCATATTAGCTGGTAAAATAAGACAATATTGTTCATCCTCATTTCTCAGACAAAATCTAAACCTGCTAATATTAGAATACAACACATTTGTGCAAAGATTGATACAGTTTCTGTTTCGAGTTATTTTATGTTGTTTGCTTTCATGCTTTTAAATTTATAAGTCAGTTGATAAATGTTATATTTGACAACAATAAACAGACACATCACAACAAGATAATAAACAAATGTTTCCTCTGACTGAAACTTTTTGGTTTTTAAAATTATGACGGTGATACAAAAATTATTTTTATTACACTGTTAATAACAATTAAGATGTTTTTCTTACTGAGTTTAATGATCAAGAATCAGTTTATTTAGTTTCCAACAGCTTGTGTTGTCATTGATTTTACAGCAATCCCTCATACTGAGCATGCATGTAGCGACAGTGAAGAGGAAAAACTCCCCTTTAACAGGAAGAAACCTCCAGCAGAACCAGGCTCAGTACAAGCAGCCGTCTGCCACGACCGACTGGAGGTTTGAAAAGTTTGAAAGAAACAGAAACATAATCAGATGTTTTCATTCTTCACTGCAGCATCATCTTGTTTATAAGTTCATAAAAACATACAAACAAAAACAATCATCACTTCTTTGAGAAACAGGTAAAACAAATCAATGACAGTTAAAGCTAATTTCTATTTACCATTAATATTAAGTTTTTTCCTAAACTTAATTATTCATATAAGTGAGAAAATTTGAATTCTGAAATAAAGATTTCATAACATGTTTAACACTTTTTTCACCAGCTAACTGTTATAATAAAACAAACGGAACAAACTTATGTTCTTATGTTAATGAAAAAATATGTAATTCCTTGGTTTTATACTGACTTCTTTTCTTTATATAAAGTGAAGTGAGTATATCTTACCTGTAGTTCTTATCCAAATGTTCACACTTACAACAGTTAATAAAAGTGCTGCTAAACCCACAGAGACTATGATGAAATGCAACACAGCTGAAATATACAAAGAAAATTACAAGTTTTAGGTTAAAAAGATTAAATTAGTTGATTTGCAAACTTTTCTTTAAAATCTTATTATCATAGTTAGATTTTCATCTCAAATTGTTATAATTAAACTGAACATTAAATGCATTTTCAGCTCTAAATGAAGCTAAACTGATAAGCAAGAGAGAAAACATCTCTGGTTTTGGGTTCTTATGTTGACAAGAGGTTGTTTCTGATGCAATCTTCTCTGTTAAACCAGATTTTTGGATCATTTTAAAACAAAGAGAACTGAACTTTAACTTGTTCACAAACCAGTTGTCAGTCATTGGTTGGCTGATGTCAAATATAGGCCTTCATACAGATTAACACAAAATTATCAAATAAAACAAACAAAAATAATCATCCCGTCCAAACAAGCGAATATGTAAAAGCAAATACTTCAAATTAGCATTTGTAAATTAGTTCCTGTTGCCATCTTTATTGTAAATGAGGTTCTAGAGACTTCACTTGCAGGGATGAATGCGGGGCAAATAACGATAGGACACAAAAACCTGACACTTTGCCAATACTACGTAACATTATATTGGTGCTTTAACAGTTTACATAGATTTTCTGCTTTAATTTGACTTGTTATAACAAGAACAATTATAACTACGGAAAACATAAAACAACCAAATATGACATTAAAACAGACTAATTTCATTAATCACTACCTGCTAAAATTATTTCAGACGATATCTTGGTTGTAACTGAAGTTGATGACAATAGACTTGCAGGCGTGGTTTTAATGGTCGCTGGGTTTCCTGAGCAAATATCAACAGCAAAATTAAACCCAACATGCTAAATATCAGGATCAGGTACTACTAGTGCAAATTACGTAGATTTAGCTGCTTTAAGTCGACCTGTTTTAATAAATAGTTTCACAGCAAGGTAAATAATTTTAAAAAATCCAAGACAGAAGAAAATGACTGCTTTGATTTGATGGTGTGAAGTTGATTTTAGAATTTTCTGGAACTGAATGAATTATTTCATTTTTTTCTGTTTGTCTAGCTTTCTCTTTTTCTTTTTAAAACAATTAATATCTAGTTATTTTTTTTCTAATAACTACCGAAAAATTAAAAACAACTTCATATAATCTAATTTTTGATGCCATGACACTGATCCCACTTATTATACATATTTTAATATGTATTTCCAGCTTAGTCCTAAAAAATTAGCAACTGGGCCGTTCAACTGCAAAAATACAGTAAAATATCTTTTGAATCAAACTCACTGTGTACAACATGAATGTTATGTTTGAGATAACTACCTTTAAATGTTGGTGAAGCGTTCTCCAATGGTGGTTTGGTTGTCTCTGAGTTTCTGTTTCCAGGTTTTTTTGTTGGTTGAACTTCTTCTACTGATATTAACAAACAAGAAAAGAGTAACAATTAAAAATCTTTCCTATTTGTGGCTACAAAGTTTCACTTTTTTTTAGACACATTAAAGAATTTATTTTTATTTTTAACCCTTTAAAAAATACAAATAGAAAAGAGTTTTATAAATATATAACCAAATCCTGAAGATATTGACGGTTTCATGTAATGTTACTGATCTTATATAGTTTATCATCTTCTAACCTGGTTTTTTAGTTGACGACGGATACATGGAGGTAAAATGAGCAACTAAGCTATTCAAATGGAAAATTATTGTAAAATGTGTTTTTAATCAAACACATTAGGAACTTCCTGAATTATGTTTAAGATCAATACCTTTAGTTGTTGGTGAAACATTTTCTGTTTTTGGTTTGGTTGTCTTTGAGTCTTTGTTTCCAGGTTTTGTTGCTGGTTGAACTTTTCCTATTGATATTTTAATAAACAAGGAAAACAGTCACAATTAAAATCTTTCCTATTCAAACTCTTCAAAATTTAATTTTATCCCTCTCAAAAAGAAACAAAAACAGAAAAATGTATTATAAATATATCCAAAACTTGAAGATAATGAGGGTTTCATGTGATGTTACTGATCTTCTAACCTGGTTTTTCACTCGACGGATGAATGAAGGTAAAAACCTCATTAGTATGAATAAGAGTCACTTTACACTGAGGCAACCTAGACCCTGGTGATAACGTGACAGTAGCAGAGCAGTCAGTCTCTGATGGTGTTTCTTTGTTGTTATCCTGATAAAACCACTTCACTTTGTATTTATAGGGGTCAGAGGTCACCACAGAGCAGCTTAATATCTTCTTCTGATTCACCCTCTGTTCGGTCACTGATGAAGACAGAAATATTTAAATACAAGATAAACAACCTTTAATGTTGTAGATCTGGAGATAAATCACTAAAATGCTCTGATATGAACAGATTTAAAACATAAATTGGTAAATATTTTTACTTACTGTAAAGAATAGACAGATCTACAGATGACTGATGAGCTGGAGTTTTATCGTATCTATGTTTCCATTGTTGGCAGATATAACGTCCAGCATCTTCCTTTTTGACCTTCTTTATAACCAGAGAACATTTTGCTGTTAGACTCAGTCTTTCATGTCTAGTTTTGTTAATCTCACCGAGTTTAACCAGCTCTACTCCTGGTTTATATCCTGATTCACTGAAGATCCATGTATTTCTGCTACACTTCTGTTGATCAACCAGTTTTGAACATGGCAATGTAACTTCATCTCCAGCTCTCTTTATAACAGATATTTGCTCTGCAGTAACTGTTAGAAGATCAAACAGAACCAGAAATATTACATTTAGACACACAGTTAATAAAGCAGATCCATCAATTCTACCTCTATACTAATATTTTCTGTTTCTCTACCTGTGAGCTGCAGGATCATTAATAAAAATCCTTGAAACCATCGGAGTTGAGCCATCGTGCGTCTGTTGCTCTCTCAGTCTGAACGTCTGACTGCCTCCTGAACAAAGATGTAGCTTCTACTTCCTGAGACTCACCACTTCCTCCCTCTGACTGATGGTCGTCCCATTGCTTTATTTAGAGAAATCATCTAGTTAATTTTAACAAGGCATTTACAACAAAAGTTTTTCTAAATAGAGATTTTTCTTTTTTGTTGAAAATTCATATTTAAAACAAAATGCTGCTTAAATGACATACATATCTACATTATTCTCAGTCTCATTATATGACATTACAAGATGTCAAGATTACAAGTTTTCAAAAGAGGAAGAAAATCATCGTGGGAACATTTTTAGTTTAGATAAATGTTGAGAGAAAACTGATTTCCTCTTTTAAGTTTGTTAGAAACCTGGAGAATTAAGCAGAAAAGCCAAGAGACCAGATTGATGTTGATGAATAAAGGATGATCAAAAGTTAGATTTTATTTCACTTTTCTAAAACCTGCTGTGAAATGAAGAGGAAGTGTTTGATGAGCTTGTGGTAAAAAGCAGCACCAAGCTCTGGAAGTTTCACCCACTGTGTCCAGAACGATACGTGTGGTTATCAGAATAATGGCGTCATTTAAACACCCATCAGCTCAGTTTTATTTTAAACCTGCAGCAACAAAACAACACACTTGCAGACAAACAACTCTTTTCTACCATGCATGGCTTCACTTCTTATCTACTTAACTGTAAAAATGTAAATCTGTTTCTACAAGTTAGGAAATAAATGTATTCACATTAAACTTGCAGACTAATTGGATTTATGGTCACAAATTAAATTAATTGGTAAACTCTATAAAAAAATATTAATCCCAAACCAAGTTTAGACCTAAATGTGTTTTCAAAAGAGGAGAACACGAACCTGTCCAGGACCAAAACAGCAGCCAAACCTCCCTGTTCTATAGTTGGATACATTTTTGTTTAGCAAGACAACGACTAATCAGCTGAGGTGAAGAAACATCCTCTTAAGATTCATACTTAGGCGTTAATACTAAATCCAAGTTAGAAAAGTTGAGCAAAACATTTAACATCTGTCTTTTAGCTTGTAAAATTAATGATTTACTTGTACTGTAGATACATATTTAAATGATTTACTTTACACACACACATACACACATACACACACACACACACACACACACACACACACTACTCTATTGAAGCACAAAGATAAAATGTTTAGATGTTCCTTTTTACAATTTGGCAACATTTATTTACAATAACACTTTGGTTACAAGCACAACATTCATTTAGTATCAATTGTTGTACCAAAACACATTCAAAGCAGGAAAATCAGCAGAACAGAAACAGGACATAAACAAGCATGCAAGTCAGAAAAAGCTGGTGTCACGGAGCGCTGTGATGTTGTGAAACCAGATGCAGAAGATGGAGACGGCGTTGAATGAGATGAGGATTTTATTGCAGGTTTGAATGATGAACTCAAGAACACAGAACAGCAACGGAAAACATAGAGTGAATGCTAGCGTGAGAGACCGGCAGACCCGAGACTACGAGGAACTAAGGGAACTCGGAAGGAACACTGGAGATCATCAAGGACGACAGCAAGGACACGGAGCAGGGAGGAACCTAATGTGGATGACCGAGCAGGTGGTGTAAGTAAGTAAGTAAGTAAAATGTATTTATAAAGCACATTTAAAACGGCTAAATCACTGACCAATGTGCTGTACAGAAGAATATAAAATAATAAGAAAAGAGCAAACATTTGCAAGCAACAAATCACAAATATTGACTTAAAACACAGAAACACCAGAAATGGGAAGACTAAAGGAATTGGAAAGCTTATGAATATAGGTGAGTTTTTAATCAGGATTTAAAGGTGGAGACAGTGGGGGCATATCTGAGGTCTGAGGGTAACTGGTTCCAGATTCGGGAAGCAGCCACAGCAAAGGCTAAATCACCTTTCTGTTTCAGGCGAGATCGAGGTACATTTAATAGTCCTTTACCAACTGACCTGAGGGACTTGCTGGCTGACTGCTAATGGACAAGCTCACTGATGTAGGCAGGCGCCTGTCCATTGAGAGCCTTGAAAACCAAAGGTAAAACCATAAAATGAATTTTAAAATGAATGGGGAGCCAGTGCAGGGATGCCAGAACAGGGGTGATATGTTCACGCTTCCTTGTACCAGTCAGCAGTCTGTCATAGAGGGACTTTCTAGTACCTTCACAGGTTGTCCACGAGGGGGCGCCAGAGCATCATCCGGCTGGAGCAGCTCCTCACCTGGGCTCCTGTCCAGGGGATCTGTGTTTGGGCTGATTGTGCTGAGCTATTTATAAGGAGCAGGGATCCAGCTACTTGTCGCCTGAGTGTTTGTTACTCCTGGTAAACGTTACCTGTTCTCAGCGCCAGTCACTAGTGTTTCTAGTAGTTTAATGTTTTGTTTCTTTGTTACTTTTCTTCACCCGTGCCACCAGTTAATACCTTTTTGTGCTCACCTCTTCAGGTCACCTCACTTGTGCTCATTCCCGCTCCGTTCAAGATCTCCTGGATTCATTCCACTCTGGTTCTTACTCTCAGTGCTCAGCTCGATCCGCCCGCTCCGGCCATTCACCATCCGCTGTACGCCACTCTGGACAACAACCACCTGGATTCTGCTGGAAAGTCTCTCCACTCACCCCTCCCTGGCGTCAACACCTGTCAACAACTGTAAGCTCAGTCTCAATTCATCTCTGCACTGTTTTCAACTACTCACCTTCTCCGTCTCACCTCCAGAAGTCTCCGGTCCCCCGCGTCTCTCTCTGTTTACTGGATAGACCTTCAGTTCCCTGCCGTGACCATTGCTTCCTGCCTCAAGACACATCCATATCATTCAATAATTTTGTTATTATTATACTCCTGAGAGTCCTCTGTTTATGTGGGTCAGATACCTGAAAAGTATGACACAGTTGTGCTGCAGCATTTTGAACCAACTGCAGACGTGAAAGTAAGGACAGAGGGAAGTAAAGAGAATTACAGTAATCCATGCTTGGATTACTTTTTCCAGGTCGTTATAAGATAAGCAGGATTTAAGGTGGGAGATGATTTGTAACTGGTAAAAACTGTTCTTAACAACAGAGCTTATCTGTCTGTCAAGGCAGAGCCCTAAGTCAAGTATGACCCCCAAGTTTCTGGCATGGGATTTGACAAAGGGGGTGAGGCGAGCTAGTTTGCATTTGGGAGGGCCAAAGATGATAACTTCTGTTTTTTCGCAGTTTAACTGGAGATATTTATTTGACATACATACTTTAATATCTGCAAGACAGTCCAGGAGAGACTGTACAGAATTAGTGGATTTTAGTGGGAGGTACAATTGTGACTCATCTGCATAAAAGTGAAAAGAGATTGTATATTTCCGAATTAAGTTGCCAAGGGGGAGCATGTACAGGCAGAAGAGCAATCGACCTAGGATGTGCCCCTGAGGGACCCCACTGGACACCGAGGCAGTGGATGAGGAGAGGTGATCAACGGACACAGAAAAAGTCCTATATTTAAGATAGGAGTTGAACCAGTTCAGGGCTGTCCCCTTAATTCCCACCCAATGTTCAAGGCGAGTAAGAAGAATGTTATGATCCACAGTGTCGAATGCAGCACTGAGATCCAATAAAATCAGGATTACATTTCCACCTGAATCTACAGTGCGCAGAAGATCATTTGTTACTTTAAGTAAGCCTGTCTCGGTGCTGTGGAGAGCTCTAAAGCCAGACTGAAAGCGTTCCAAAATGTTGTACATGTCTAAAAATGGAAGCAATGGTTAGGAGGTTAGGAAAGCCAGGTATAAAAGCTGGGAGGGTGAGAAGTGGAACAAAGGAAGTAATTAGACAGCAGAGTGATTACAAATGTGTGTGGTTAAGAGATAATCTTAGGCAGACAGAAACTGTCAACAGGAAACAAGCGGGAAATGTAAACAACGGGAGAAAGAAAATACAGAAAACATTAATATTAACCAAACAGAACAACTAGACAGACAAAGAAAGGCACAAAAAATAATGGTAAATCTAGAATGGAAAAGAAACCACGAAGGTCTGGAGGACGCCCGGCGGGATGGCAGCAGGAACCACGAAGATCTGTAGGACGCTCTGCGGGACAGCGCAAGTGTAGCCGCAGACGGCGACTCGGATGGAGCTCTGATGCTGGAACCGGAGAGGAGCAGAACACTACAACCCCGGCTGGCGAACGGTCCTCTGCCAGCTGGCTGGGAGAAGAACCCAGCAGTGTACAGTGTGTGGCCAGCCGTTGGACTCAGATGGGTCCCACCGGACCCCCTATTCGCCTCAGCTCGATCTGCTCGCTCCAGCCATAACTCCAACCTTCCTTCACCCCCTGGACAACCATCATCTCTGGACACCCAGACTGAAAACCTCAGCCCACTCATTCCTCCCTGGCGTCAACAATCCACAACCCAACTAAGATCAGTCCTAACTCATCCTCTTCCCTCCTCTACACAAACTCACCTTCTCTGTCCTCACTTTCCAGAAGCTTCCTGTCTCCCATGTCGTACCTGCCGTTACCTGTCTCCCCAGCCGTTTCCTGCCGTGCCTGCTGGGAACCGGTCTCAAGACCATTCAATCCCCTTCTCAATAAAACTCATCATTATCTGTGCTCCTGAGAGTCCTCTGTTTTGTGTGGTCAGAAGCTTGAAAATTATGATGGAACAGACAAATTAGCATAAAAAATGTAGAGATATGCTGACAATCATGGCAAATATCTCTTTTTCCGTCGCCAAGACTAGATACAATGAAGACAAAACAAAGAGGAATGTGGTGGTAAAGCCGTTTGGGTTTAAAGAGCAAGGAAGACAGAAACTAAGCATTTGTATTTGATTTTAGCTGAGCAGAGAGGCTGGACAGGTGATTTATTAATTTATTCATTCATTCTTTATAAAGGCACCCGATGAACCATTGCGGGGGGTTTCTTTCTTCAGGCAAATAATGAACTCCATTGTGAAGCCAGTGACTCCAAGTCCTTTACGTGAGCCCGACCGTGTCTTATCAGGATGAAGCCATTGCAGGGAACCGTTCGCCACCCACAGATGTCTCTTTGGTCGAGCAGTGGAAGATCGTTCGTGCTGATTTTATTTATCAGATTAACATTTTCTGCTGGAATTAATTGTTAAGATACTGTAAAAAAAAAAAAAAGTATGAAGCAACAAATCGGCTGAGTAACAGAAAATTATTTCAATGATTTCTGGGAGGAGAAGCGACATCCATTAATATCAAATTCTTATTCACTTCATTTCCATCTTTTCTTCTCTGGTATTTATCTTCAGTCTCTTTATACCATCTTGTAAATTTGATATATTTGGTCCCAGTAATCTAAACATCCTCTTCAAATTGTGAATTAAATCCTGACAGGTTCTGACAATGGTTGTTCTTTCTTAATGCTGTTGTAGCTTCTTTGTTCTGTCCGGTCAGAGGCACCAGAGGGAGAAGATTAAGGAGCTAACGCTCCAAAAGAAGTGAAGTGGGTCTCTTCAGACAGATTATAAAGATTATTTGCTTATACCAAAAAAAAAAAAATAAACAGATTACTTTCTAAATCAAATTTGTTCATATTTGTTTTATGAATTAAATGCTCAAAAACTCAGCCAGCAAGCATGTCATGTATCTCTGATCTATCCCATCCCTGCACTCTAAACCCCTTCAGAAGTGCGGATAATGAGGAGCTTACAACAATTAGGGAGTTCTATGCCTCATTGATAATCTCTTTAAATAATCTTATTGATCAAATAGGTTTGGGGTCTAAAAAGGAGGGTATCTACTTGTTCCAGTTTCCCTCTCTCTCTGTGTCCTCATCAATATCTTTGATTGGTTATTCGTGGCACTTCAATCTTCATAATTAACTAACAGCTATTAACAGCTATTTGTAAATAACCTATTCATTAGTTTCCACTGAAAGAAATAACGATTGTAGTTAAAGATAATGAATAGACACTGATAACAGTCCCAACAAAATATTTTTCATTATGTGTATTTACTATAAACATGCATAGATGTTTGCAGAATTTCAGACAGAATTGGTCTGTAGTAAAAATTCATGAGATAATTGCAAAGGAAACGAACCTGAACCAGCCGATGACAAATGACTAAAAATGTACTTTATTAGGAATAGTTGATGGAATAAACTACAAAATAATTACACTGAACATAATGTATTAGGTACATTAAATATTCAAAGAAACTGAGATTGTGAAAGATGACTGAGTATGTTGTACTTCAACAAAATTAGAAACTAACATTTGGTTCTGTCATGTTGTTTAAGCTATGGACCCACATAAAATCGAGGACTCACAGGAGTACAGTAATAATTGAGTTTATTGAAGGGAATTGGGTGAGGATTCTGAACCAGATGTGATCGGCAACAGAAACCCACAGACAGCAGATAACGTACGGCACCGAAACAGCTTTGAAACTGAAAAGTGCACTGAAAGGACTCAATCTGACAGGTCCATCCAAACGTTTAAACTAAACGCACCTACGTTTACTATTTTGTAAGTGAACACCAACTCTCCAGTCTTGCAGAACAGCAACAGTCACTGATCTACATAAACAACAACATATGAATCAGAATTAACCAGGTCTCCACGCTCTATCTGACCGCTAACATTCAAGATGCAGATTATCTCTCTCCAAGATGTAAACAAAAAAGATAAGGCTGTCAACAAGCACAGTAACCCTGCCAGCCTCATCCCAGAGCAAACACATCTCACTGCTCGAGCAACTATAGAGAACAAATAGATGTGCCACCACATCCACTCCTTGGCTTGCCTTTTGAAATAAGTACTCTTCTTCTTTTGAGGCTAAAAAGGAATTCTTTTCATGTCTTTATTTATAATAAATGTGTTCATTTATGAGTATGTTTTGTTAAATTCTCTACATGCTGCTGCCACCGTTGACCTCTGAGGTGCATCCCAAACTTGACAAGTGTGAATTCAGTTCTGTTTATTTATATAATATATAATTTAGAACACGTCATCTTAAGGTACTTCACAAGAAAAATCATTTATTTTCTATGATAAATAAATTCCAGTTGTCCAACTATTTAAAAAGTTTGCAATCTAGGAAGACCCAGCAGATTATATCACGTCATTGACTTGCAAAACAAACTTCTCAAGCGGAGAAAGTAGACGGTAGATTGCGTTTTGTCATTGACTTTACAGCACTCCATCAGACTTAGCATGCATGTAGTAAAAGAAGAAAGGAAAAACTCCCCTTTAACAGGAACAAATCTCTGGCAGAACCAGAACCAGAACCTGGCTCAGAACAGGCAGTCCTCTGCTACGACTGACTAGAGGTTTTAGAGGGTAGAAAACAAACAAGAAGCAGAAAAAACTGATATAGATGTATCTAAAATAAAATAAAGTAAAAATGTATAGCAGGAGAGGAAGAATGTTGACTTGCTGGCAGCACCATGAGATAGAACCCAAAGAACAAATAAAGAACAACTTATTGCCCAGTAAAGACACAATAAACAAGAACTAAGAAGAATAATTAAGACTAGAATGAACTTATATGAAAACATAAATAGGGACCATGAAAATACCCACTCCTAACTATAAACTTTATCAAACTGGTTCCACAGGAGAGGAGCCTGGTAACTAAAAGATCTACCTCCCATTCTGCTTTTAGAGATTCTAGGAACTACCAGTAAACCTGCAGTCTGAGAGCGAAGTGCTCTGCTAGGGCGTAATCAGATCTCTGATATGAGATTGAGCTTATATTATTAAGGCTTTAGATCTATTTCGGATTGAACATGAAGCCAATGAAGGGAAGTTGAAATCGGGGAGATATGAATATGTTGAATGTTCTTGTCATATATAATGTAAGATAAGATAAGATAAGATAAGATAAGATAAGATAGACTTTAATGATCCCGGAGGAAATTGTTTTGCCAGGGTTACAGATTATCAAATAACCATTAACACGACACATTCATCTCACATACAACACAGTACAGTACACAATCAACATATAACAATAACTACACTACTATTTATCCCTCCTGCAGATGGAAGAGGAATTGTACAGTTTGATTGCCACAGGTAAGAAAGACCTCCTGTGGCGTTCTGTGGTGACTCTCGGTGGTCTCAGTCTCCGGCTGAAGGTGCTCTAACAGGCCGTCAGCGTGGCATGTAGGGGGTGGGAGGTGTTGTCCTTGATGCTGAGCAGCTTCCTCAGCATCCTCCTCTCTGACACCTCCACCACAGACTCCAGTTCCAGTCCCAGGACAGAGCCAGCTCTCCTGATGAGCTTGTTGAGTCTGTTGGTTGTTGTTGGTGCCAGCCGTCCTCAGCCGGCTGCCCCAGCACACGACAGTGTAGAAGATGGTGCTGGCGACCACAGAGTGGTAGAACGTCTGCAGCATGGTCCTGCAGACGTTGAAAGATCTGAGCCTCCTGAGGAAGTACAGTCTGCTCTGACCTTTTTTGTAGACAGTGTGTGTGTTCTTAGACCAGTCCAGTTTATTGTCTATGTGGACACCGAGGTATTTGTAGTCCTCCACTATGTCCACAGCTGAGCCGTTGATGATGACGGGGTCTGGGCGGTTCCACTGTTTCCTGTGTTATACATTTTATTTTGGATATGCAGTTTTAATAAGTGGATT
>JAVLVB010000628.1:142991-267906 GCA_032876305.1 Orestias chungarensis | reverse complement strand
GAGAATGGGGATTGTGTTCAGCTCACTCTCAGTTAATTAATTCCAAATAATCGCTTCCTAAGCCTTCGGAGGCTCACAGTGGAGTGCGCAGCAGGTCAGACGTTACTCACAGAAAGAGTTTATAGACAGGCTAACAGTTTCCAGTGAAGTCATTAATTAATGTTTGCTGGTTTTAGAGCAACTGAAGACTCTGCTTCAACCGGGGGTCTTCTAATCTAAGTGAAATTTAACATATTGATCTTCTTGTTCCTTAATTAGTTCGATCACTGTCAGAAACAAAGTTCGGCCAACATCGTCAGATGTTTCTGATGTTTTTAACACCATGAAAAAAGTGTTGTTTTTTTTTAGTAATTGAATATTGATCCCCCCAGTGAAGGTCTGTAAGAAGCCTCCAAATATGTTTTTATTCCCGCAGCAGAGCCTCACACTGAGAAATTCTCACCTTTAATTGTGGAAAATCCAATGAGACGAAATTACTTTTAAACAAAATCCCCAATAATAGTCTCTCCTGCTGTTAATAGTTTAAAACTTCCCTTTCAGCCGCTGGCACAGTAATAAGTCTGCCCCAATAATGTATCCTAAGGCTGGAATATAAAAACATGTATATAATAAATATTTGACGCTTCCTCTCTGCACAGTCTGTAGGTCCTGGGTCTGTTCAGATTCTCTCTTTTCTTCAGCCCAACCGTCAGTTCATCAATTGGCTTTAGATCTCTCAATAGAGGAAAACTGATCCATTGTCTGGTGAACAAATCTTATTCAGCAAGTTATTCTGCTGAATGGTTCAGTGAGGACCCATTTCGACTTTAGTAGTAATGACCTGGTGAACCAAAGCTAAGAACTACATCAAAGTTTGTCTCCCACCAAACCTACCTGGTGGGTCTCTATATGGAAAAACTCTAACCTCAGTGAAGCAGCCTTACTGCCTAAAGTCCTAGTAAAGTTCACATGTTTAGGTTTGTGATAATACAGAAAAAAAAAATTTTTACTCAAGTATTCTTAACAGAAAACCTCTTGCAGCATCTTCTTGTTGTTGGAGAGACCGCCAGTCCAGGGGTAGGTTGGCTCGCACCTGTACCATCTCCTCCCTGTCATGATCTCTTGTCTTTTACATTTAATTTTGCTTGTTGAAGTATTAAATCATATATATATATGAGGTAAACAGAAATCCCCAGATTAGTAATTGGAGCATCTCAGATTCCTCAAAACTTTAAACAGCTATGGAGTGATGCAAATTGTTCTACCTAAGCCGTACCCAGAATGTCTCTTTGTAGAGCTACAGCGTGCAGATCTACAGTAAACATTTTAAAATCTATCGATGCACTGGATGCTTTCTGGTGGAAACAACTCCAAAACTTAAACTATACGGGGATGTTATTTTCTTCATAAATCAGTTCCTGAAGTGCAACAATACACAAATGTGAGCATTAAGAAAGTTGGATTTAGTGAGGGTGAGATATACTATACACTTGGTGTGTATTTTTATAAAGCCTTTTAGCACTTAAACCTTAGCTTTCACTAACACATAATCATGGTTTAGTGCTTTAGCGGTACTAATATTTATAAATATTGCACAACTTCCTCTTAGCCATGTCAACCGCGGCTGCTAAAAGCAACATTTGCGATTGACAGTGGGTGTTACACAGTTTAGAAACTAACATTAAAGGTGTCGTTTTTCATTTCGATTGGAAGTTGCTGCAACAAGTGACCGATTTACTTTTGCTTGTTCAAAAGTACTACTACAAGACCATATAAGAGTCTTTCTTTGAGACAAAATATGGTGAGATAACCCATTTTCGAAGATATTTAGTTCTTAAAAGAAGAGAATGTCCTTGCAATACTTAAAACCGTACCTCCATTACCCAGCTGTCTCCATAGCAACTATTTATGTGCACAGATCCTACCTAACAGAGCTACTTATGGTTAAATTGTTCAGAGGTAAACAGGTTTGGTTAACAAAGCTTCCCGATGAAGTCAACAACCACAAACAACTTCCTAGATCCTAGCATGTGTTCAGATACTTCCAGGCAGTCACCAGTTTGGCTCTAACGAAAGTTCTTGGATGTCCATGAATGCAATTAATCCTATTTCACAAACCAGCAAACAAAAGTTAAAGCAAAGTGTCTCAGAAGTTTCAACAGCAGACAGAAGCTTTCTGGTTGGATGTTAATGAAGGTGCTTTTCTACTGCCTCCAGTTGTTCACGGATGCTATCAGGAGAATTGTGGCACCTTTTTAGGTTTTCTGCTCTTTTATTTCAAAGAGGCACGTCTTGTTTTTGGTTGTTTATGATGGTCATATGCTGTACTGACGGTTTGAATCATCCAAATGCTGCCACACGTGAGGAGTTGTGTTTTTCTATTTTTTTTCCATCCACTGGGCTTTTGTCCCTCTTAAAGACGAGTCCTGTCTCTTTCTGGGGAATCCAGCAAACTTCCTACTTCACAGAGCCACATCCTGTCTGCTGGGGTTTCCGTTTGCTGCAGGGGCCATGACGACGGCGGTGGGCGTGGTCTTCTTGATGGAGGTGAGGCGGATGTGGGAAGTGCTGTGCATGTAGCTGGGCTGGCGTTCAGGACGCGTACCTTGTCCACATCGCAGCTGACTGTAGAGGAAGAAGAACGGTCAGTAAACGGTGTCCAATATGGAGTAAGATTAGATTCAAAAAGGTGTATGCAAAACTCTAACATTCTTATTCATATGTCAATAAAGTTCTTCCACCCCAAATTCTAATGAAATATTTGTGAGTCTGTGAGTATGAATTTAAAAACTGTGAGTGCAAAGTCTTATGAATACAACTCTGACTTTTACGACTACGAAATCCTTCTTTTTACTATGGAGTTCGTAGGCATGATGGTTTTTTCTGGTGGTGGGGGGGGGGGGTAGATCCCTTTGGATTGGTCATCTATTACGTAGCTTGCAAGCTCAAAGTGTGGGCAGCCCTGGTCCAGACTGTCATAAAGAAGTCAGATATGAATAGAATTGTCTTACATGTTATAGTTTCTTAGATCCTATTTTTAAAACTGCTGCACCAGAAAAACATTAAATGTCATGTTATTTGATATGAAAACAAGTCCTAAAAAGTAAGCATAGAATAAAAAACGTTTCTCCAGAATCTAAAGTCAAGCAAACAAGATATTTAAACATCTAACATAATTGGTATTTTAAAACATTGGGAAAAGCTTTTATTCTTTCCTGGAGGGATAACCTAAACTTTTTTGATTCTCTGTACCTAAAACAAAGCATTAAATCTCTCCTCGGGCGCGCAGTGCCTTTCTGCAACAGTCCTATCTTTGCCAAAATAATAATAACTAGTGTTAGTGTGAACCACGAAAGGAGCTTTAGAAAGAGGAAAGACCATGATTACTTCATTTCCACGTGAAGGAGTCGATTCACTGAGAGAAGTGAGGCACCGGCCTTCAGGTCCTCTACTACATCTGTTCCTGAATGCTCTGAATTTCACAAATATCCAGCCTTACGGAAACTTTTGATTAGTCTGAAAATTGCGATTTGGCATAGTATGTGCACCTGGAAGAAAACTTCAGAAATACTCTGATAATACAGGAGAGCTACCAGAAAGAGACGAAGCTGAGGCCGCTTTCAGCTGCTGCTGCCAGCATCTTGGGCAGATTTACATGTTGGAGCTACAAAAGCTGAACTGATATATTATACTTTCAGTGTGTAGATGATCAGAATATTTGCCAACTGCATCATACTGTAGTTTCCTTCCTAAATGAGTGAATCAATCTGAATGCATGAGAGAGCAGAGCTTTGATTCGAGACTTCAAATATTGATCCCGAGGAAATAAAGGATGTGAAATACAATCATAAGCCAGTTTACCATCCAATCACACATTTAGGTCTTCAAATTACTGCTGAAATTAAAACTGAGCATCAGAATGGGGGAAAAGAAGTGTATGTAAGAGACTATGAACGTGTTGTGGATTTAAATGCAGTGAAGCAGCCTTACTGCCTAAAGTCCTAGTAAAGTTCACATGTTTAGGTTTGTGATAATACAGAAAGAAAATATATTTTTACTCAAGTATTCTTAACAGAAAACCACTTGCAGCATCTTCTTGTTGTTGGAGAGACCGCCAGTCCAGGAGTAGGTTGGCTCGCATCTGTACCATCTGCTCCCTGTCATGATCTCTTGTCTTTTACATTTAATTTTGCTTGTTGAAGTATTAAATCATATATATATACGAGGTAAACAGAAATCCCCAGATTAGTAATTGGAGCAGCTCAGATTCCTCAAAACTTTAAACAGCTATGGAGTGATGCAAATTGTTCTACCTAAGCCGTACCCAGAATGTCTCTTTGTAGAGCTACAGCTTGCAGATCTACAGTAAACATTTTAAAATCTATCGATGCACTGGATGCTTTCTGGTGGACACAACTCCAAAACTTAAACTATACGGGGATGTTAGTTTCTTCAAAAATCCCTTCCTGAAGTGCAACAATACACAAATGTGAGGATTAAGAAAGTTGGATTTAGTGAGGGTGAGATATATTATACACATGGTGTGTATTTTTATAAAGCCTTTTAGCACTTAAACCTTAGCTTTCACTAACACATAATCATGGTTTAGTGCTTTAGCGGTACTAATATTTATAAATATTGCACAACTTCCTCTTGGCCATGTCAACCGCGGCTGCTAAAAGCAACATTTGCGATTGACAGTGGGTGTTACACAGTTTAGAAACTAACATTAAAGGTGTCGTTTTTCATTTCGATGGGAAGTTGCTGCAACAAGTGACCGATTTACTTTTGCTTGTTCAATTTAAAAACTGTGAGTGCAAAGTCTTATGAATACAACTCTGACTTCTACGACTACAAACTCCTTCTTTCTCTATGGAGTTCGTAGGTGTTGTGCTTTTTAGTGGTGGTGGGGAGTGGGGGGTAGATCCCTTTGGATTGGTCATCTTTTAAGTAGCGTGTTGTGGATTTAAATGCAGGAGGCGCTAATCAGATTTTTTTTTATGCACAGCTACCTCTTAGGATTACAAGAAACTTCATGTAAAGAAGATAAAATATATTTGAGCTGCTAGTATCTATTCAAAAGAGAATAGGCTGACTGGTTTAAGATAATAAAACAGCAGCAGGAGCTGGAAAGAACCACTCAACTAAAGAACAAAAAGTTATCATCACTTATAACATAACTCATCAAACTACGACTCACAGACACTCCAACGCTGGATGTTAACAGAATAAATAAGCGTCTGGATTTCAGCTGCAACAGCACCATAATCTTGTATAAGCAACACGAAGCCACGGACCCATCAATGGTGCAGACTACAGGGCATGTTGTTGTCGTGTAGGGTGGCAACCCTTCCTGCGAACTGTTGATCATTTACACCCAACAGCCTTCAGCTTTTTGTTTTTAGGTAAGTGTCCAACACTACAGGTGTTTTTTTTTGTTTTTTTATGAACTGCTAGGTCACCAGTTTGCACCAGTTCACAGCATTAATGCTATTTCAAACTGGGCCCTCAAACAAAGAAAACCAGTGTTGCAACCCTCCAGGAACACTGAGTTTGTCATATCAGGTAAGTGACGACTGATGTTGTTTTGCCCTGTGCATTGAGTTGGGGGAAAAAATGAACATTGTCAAAGAGGAAATAATTCTTACTTTGGTTGAGACACTTTTTCCTCGTCTGTTTTTACAAGCCCAATATGTTAAATTGCGTTGGAGGTGTTAATTTTCTAGTTACTTTTGCACAGCCTCCTTTGCACTTCGTACTTAAAAAAAAAAAAAAAGTCCTCAGTCCTGTAATTTTGCATTTTTTTATGGAAGCAATATTATATGATAAAATGAACGTGATAGAAATATTCACGTCTATGGTTATGTGTATACAAGGCCAAATAATTCAATAACACAAAGAAAGGACACTAGATTTATTGCTAATTGTTTTTTTTGAAAGGAAAAAACAAACATCTATCTAAAACGTCAATGAATAGATCCTGAAAATGAGCAACACTGGATCCAAACCTGGACGAGCAAGTTGCTCTGTGTTAAGTGGCTGATGCCTGGTTTGTATAACTGAACAAATTATATTCAATCAGAACTTTCCTGATGGGTATTTTCTCTCCAATAAAGGTTGAATTAGCACAAAAAGTAATTTGGGACTGCACTAAATTCACATTTAAGAAAATAAGGTTTGACAACTTCATTAAAACAGAGCATAAAACATTGAGCTATTAAACAAGAAGTCCAACCCAAAGCTTTTTGACTATTTTTATGTGACTTAGAGCCTTCATTCTGTTACATGTTAATCCATGAAGGTCATACAAACTGTAGCCAAAGCTGAAACATATATGGGTCCCTCATCTCTGGAGTAGAGGTAGAAATTGGGTAATTCGCTCTAACTTTACTCTCTCCATGGTGATGTCCATTAAAATAATCTCTGACCTGTTGAAGTGCCGGCGGAAGCTCTCACTGAGCAGGTAGAGGGCAAAGGGGTTGACGCAAGAGGAGGAGAAGCTGAGGACTCTGGCCAGCAGGGTGATGACGAGGTGGGCCAATGACAGATCCATCTGGTGGTAGTGGAAGGAGCGGTACATGTAGAGCACATGGTTGGGGAACCAGCACAAGGCAAACAGGCCCACGAAAACCAGCACAATCTTGGCCAGGCGCTTCCTCGTCTCCATCTGAAAGAGCAGATAGAATACGGTCCTGGTGAGAGGTTTCAGGTGTTATCTTAATCATTTTTTCCCATGGTATTAGAATACAAACTACTGTTAAATATTCACTGGGTGACCCAAACTCAAACAGACAAAAGGAAATGGGTTAGTTTAGCATAAACCAAGAAACCAAAAAGTTTCCAAACTTCCCTGAAATAGGAACATTCATTTTACATCAACATCCAACCACAAAGCAAACTCCATCGCAATGACATAAAACTGGATTGAGATTATCATCTGTAAGGACGGCCAAAGTGTCTTGCTGGACAAGTCAGATGTCTCTCTGTATTGTAGGGGGGGATATGATTTTCCTGCCGTTGGTTCAAGTATATCAAACAAATTTGATGTAATACAGTGGAATAAATATTCATGCATAACAGGTTTTACATTCATACCTATTTTATTAATCCCAAAGGCAAATTAAATAGTGTGTTATCCCAAGTTATCAAAGTTTCTTCTAAAATTTGTGGTGGATGCTGAAGGTGTGGCGTACGGTTGATCCACTGTAGAAGTCTGTACTACTGCTGATGTGAAGATGCCTCTGAAAACACATGGTTTAAAATAGTCTGATATAGAGGATACTCAACACATTTCTTTGTTTTAGGAATATTCACTTCAGATGTTCCACAGCATCCAGCTTGTTGCCATGGTTACACATCATAATAAATGTCGAAAGTCTAAAATGGAAACACTTTAAAAGTTCAACCATAAATAAGCCAGAGTGCGGCAATTCAGGAATATTTTTTCCCCTGCTCATTCAGGCTTGTATACATTTCTGAAATCTGCCTTTGGCACTAACAGTCCGTATGTATCCTTTGGATGTACCATCGTTTGGCGATCAGTTTTTTCAATGGAAAGGATATAATGTTTGGATAAAACTTGCTATAGGAAGATGGTCAATGTTTAACACCTTGAAGATCCAACTAAATAAATGATCTAAATAAATGTAACATTTAACCTCTATGGTTTTCTTTGTCTTTCGAACTGTATTGACACTTGTAATTTTATTGAATATTAGTAAATATGAGTAATTTTTAACTTTTATCTCCTTAAAGCTGACATTAAGAACTGCCAAAGACACTTTCAGTTAGCCTATTTTAGCTTGCTTGGGGTTGACTGTCCCTTGAGAAAAAATTAAACCTGACATGAATTTAATTTGAATAATCACTAAAGTTTGAAAAAGGCTTCCAGTAAATTAGTAAGAGCCCAAAATGAAGGGCACTCATAGAATAAAGAAAACTCAAACACAAGAACAGACACTTAAAAGCGGATCACTTTTCTGGTGAAAGAATTGCAAAAACTCTTTTTTCCTGTACTCCCTCCAGGACCTGCGAGCAGAAACTCTGATTATGAAACCGATAAGACAGAAATTGTGAGAGAGAGTTGTTCCTCCTCGGCGCCAAACATGGCACCGAGGAGGAACAACAAACCAGGGATAAACGCGGGACTGGAACTAAAATGTAATATAAATTAGAAACAATCAAAACCTAAACAACTGAGAGGAGCGAGAGAGAAACTACAAGCAACGAAGGAACAAACAACGAACGAAATAAGCCAAAGGAGTGAACGGAAAAACACGAGGAGGGATTGAGACCAGCAAGGTGAAACCAGACAAGCAGATTGGGAGACTTAATGAGAGGCAAGGAGGACTGGAACGAGGAAGGACAGCAGGGGAACAACGAGAGGTAAGGTACGAACAATAATCCAGCGGTGAGTGAATGAGGGAACCAGGCTCATATACTGAGGAGCAGGAGGTGGAGAAGTGGAAAAGATGATTAGATGATTTGAGACAGATGTGAATGAATTATGATGATGGAACTGAAGGAAAACACAGAGAGGAAAAGAGACAGAGCAGGGGGAACCGGAGAATACAGAAAAGAGGAAAAACAAAGACTAAACCAAAATGGAAGATAACCTAAAGAAAACAATACAGACCATGACAGAAATGATCAGAGTCAGGCTGACGTTGCAGACCTTTGAGAAGACAGTGCTGTCAGGGCAGCATGAAAGAAGGTTCTGTCAATCAAGCAGCGCAGGTCATACAAGTCAGACATCCCGTGCACGAGGAAATGCACACAGAACATGTCAGCCGTGTTCTCTCAAAGTGCTTCTCTGTGTATTTGTGGCATTCTGACTTCAGGAGAAACATGTAGTCTCGAGATCTCTGGGGAAAAGCTTCCTTCCTATAAAAAATATGTGTAAAATTCATATTTCCTGTCATTTATTGTTATGACCTCTGAGAATTTACTGGTAGATATCAATCCATTGATTACGACCAGTACCTTGATGCTGTGTTTGACCTGGTATTGTGTTGTTTAGATTACTGTGTTCACGGGTTGATATTCTTTTCTTGATTTATGTGTTTGCCTGTCCTGTTTCCTCCAATCACTGAGCCCAATCAACTATCTCCACCCCCAGGTCCCAGATCGGCTGTTTTCACTCATCTTTTCCCCTCTATGATGTTTTGGGGTTTTGGGCATCTTTTATATTAAATGTAAACATGAGATTTAATCTCAAGGAGGCTTTATGGCAACACAGTATAAAAAGAAGGTATGGCATAAAAGTCCCATTATCTAATATATGCTTCAGGCATAAAGCTCTCAATTAATGTCGCCTGACAAACAATTAACCATCGTTTAGTTTTAGTGAAAGTCTGGTAGTTAAGAGAAAAAACGACTGGAAACTTCATTCGGCTATGATTTGCCAATATTCTTCCATCACTTATAATCTGACACGGAGTCCCTTGGCAATACTAATGGGTGAGGAAGATTTACTGCTGTCAAACGTAAATCTTTGTTAAAATACCCAAGCTTTCACATGCACCCAAACTTTTTTAACTGAATTTGAGATAAAGATATATCAATCATTTGTTTCTCTTGTGTTTAATCACCACTTTCTATAAGTTTGGGTTGTAATGATCAAAATGTTTCACATGTAGCCCGTGTCTTATGGTGTATGTCTAAAATTTCCGTTTCACTTTCTAACTGAACCTGTTAATATTTTAGCTGAACTCTCAGGAGCAATAATCAATTGTGTGAATTCAGTTGGTATTCTTACCTCACCACATTATTAAAGTTTGAAAATCAACAATAAGTTATATTTCAGGATGTTGGGTTGAAAAAACAGGATTTTGCAGGATCAGTTAGCTGATGGCGTTTTGGGTTTAAATCACATCAGAGAAGCAACTTATTTTCTATTTATTTGTGATCAACCAACCTTTTTCTGCATGATGGTTTTTTAAATCTCTAACAAACAACCTATCATAGAGTCTGAGTCTGCAGATGTGCAGTTTCTCAGGTTCTCGTCTGAAAGGCTGGTTCTGATTACGCCTTTGCTTTCCTCCCGGTGTCTCCGGGGGGGCCCACCTGCTCTGGCATCATTACAGTCATTTACACACAGTAAGAGGATTACAGGAGAAAATTGAACGGATTACATGTTAGCAGGTTTTTTTCTTTTCTTCTCAGTAAATATGCCATAATTAAATACGTTTTAGCACCTGCTGTCATTTCACTTCTTCTGCCCCCCTCCCCCGTGCCTTGAAGGAATTGAATTAGGATTTTAGAGTTGAGTTACATGTTGAGTTAAACATAAACTCTGCGTGAGGAAGTGAAGATCATCACGGCACTTTGGGCAAACTGCTACTGATCCGAGTCGGCTATGTATAAAGACAGAGGCGCTCCTCTGAGGGTGGATTAGGACCAACTCTCTGAGTGACACTGCAATCATAATGTAGTATAAAATAGAAAACTTGATTATTCCAGCATTTATTTGGACTTATTTTCTGTAAAAAGAAAGAACGGCTACTTCTGATCCACGATTTGATTTTTTTGTTGTTGTAATTAGTCTTAATAATTCCCTTTGTTGATCTGATCAGCTTGTAGTTCATGCTTGTTTCTGGTGTTCACTTCTTTATGTATCATAGACTTATGTTCTGCCTTCTCCTTTGTAAGTTTTTACTCATCCTGTTTGTGATCAGCACTTCTCTATTGTTCCAGCATTTACGCTGCAAGTATTTAAACAGCTCAATCCTTGTTGGATTCCAGTTACTTCACATATTTCTGATCCTGATGTGTTCCTGCTGTTAATCCCTGAGTTATCCTGGTTTTTTTAAATCGTTGTTTTGAGGGTTTCATAATAAAATTTTACTTGTTGCTCTATTAATTTGCATTTGGGTCTTATCTACTTAAAAAACTAATCCCTGATCAGGTTCTGATCAGGGATTTGATCATGAAATAATTGACTGATTACATTTCATTTGTTTTTCTCTCATCTCTCCCCTCTTTTTGAAAATTAAAACAAAGTTGCACACTAGCAAATCTGAGTTTAATCAAAGATTAAGCATTGTAAAAAGGAAACGGCACTAAAAAAAGCTTTGTTTAAATGTAATAGTATATTTGGCCATGAAAATGCAGGTCTCATGAGAAAAAAGGAGTATTTTACCTTGATAACGGTGAAAAAGAAAACTCCCACCATGTGACTTCATGCTTTAAAACAAGATAATGGTGGGAATATTCAAAATTCTTAACAGCTTTTACGCGTTATGACCTATTTCTTCAGTTGTTTTTTTTAATACTTTATATGCAATAACATCTCTGATTCTTCGGAGGACAAAGTTCCTCTTTCAAACACCTGGAACAAAAAAAAAAAAAAAAAAGCACTAAAAGCCTTTTTAATGTGAGGAACAGGTCGCCCTACCTGCTGATCGATCCAATGATTTTATATTGAATTATTTGATGAAATTTCCCCCAACCTAAGAAAAAGATCTGCTTTCTTAAACTAGATCCATGATATCTTCATGTTTTTTTACCTCAGGTTTTCTTGCAGTTACATCACTGTCACCTGTGCTCAGAATGGCAATCTGTCAGCTTCTGCCGGCTGGTAATAAATCCCAGGACAAACAGAGCCGCTAGCTACCTTCTCATTACTTTCCTCTACAAACTGAATTAAGTCGCTGTTATTTCTTGGCTGAGCCTGATTTACAGGAGGTCCTGTTAAACACGTTCTCCTCTTTCATCCTTTGCTTTTGCATTTTCTCGCACTGCCTGCCAGGTGCATGGGAAGGGAATCCTTGGACGCCGTTACGTTTGTGCAGATGAATGACGGCGTGAAGTCTAAAACCCGACGTCTGAAACCATAAACTGTATTTCACTTTGGAACCCCAAATATTGCCCAATTAGTCCAACAAGTGCAAACCTGAGGACACACTTTCCCTGAGTTTCGCCATATAGAGGAATCCTAGACAGAAACGACAACTTCATGGATCATTGCTTCGCGCAGTTGCCTGGAGAGCCGATTTATCTCCATTGAGTTCCTAATGGGATCAGGCAGCCTGTAATTCCCAGGCGGCTCCGCAGACTTCTGCCTCAGAGACAAAGATGGCTCTCAGCCTCGCCTCTGGGCAAATCTCTTGATAATAATTTTCTTGCTATTGTTACTGCAGAGATATGAATCTATTCATGCGGGAGGCCGTAACATTTACTACTTGGACCGCCCTGTGGGCCATGAAATATCAAGAGGGTGGGCTCTGAGATCATTTCTAGGGAACAAATTACAAATGTTTATGGGATGTTTTGGACAGACGTGTTCAGAGAAATAAATGCAGTGATCATACGAAATATCGATGGTGCTGCCAGCATGTTTATCCTTTGTACTTTCACTTTTTGTCATATTACGTAACAATTTCAGCGTATTGTACTGAAAGATAATGTAAAAGACAAATAGACTGATGTGCATAGATCTGAGCCACTTGTTGATTGGATCACAGCTGAGGGTCTGCTAGGAACTCCAGTCACATGTAAAAGTTGCTGTTTTGATCACAGTTTTAATCATATACTCATTTAGATTTAGATTAAAAAAAGAAACAATCTGATTCTCAGCCCCAGTTTTTCTTTACGCTGTTCACTTTTTTGCCTCCGGTCTCTGCGTGATCTCTATCATTCTGTCTCTTCTCCATCTGTCACCATCCTCCCCCTCTCCATCACTCTCCTTCCTTTGTAAACATTCACCTCAGTCACCGGCAGCTCTTCTCTCTGTTCTTTATTGTCTTTCGACTGTCAGTCAGAACTTCTGTGGAATCATAAAAAAGCAGCTGCTGGAAATAACGACGCTGAGTCAAGTTTTAGGATAAAATAAACCAGAGACACTTGAAACTTCTAATACATATGACGAATCATTTGAAATAAATATTTAGTTTCAGAGAAACAAAGTTTATCATGCAGATCCACAATTCCATGGAAAAGTGGCTTATGAACCGAACAAAAAGGTTTAAAGGTTTTTAAAAGATGTCCTCCTCTAGCTAGCATCCTTTTCAGTGTGTTTTTTGATGCTGTATGTAGAATTGGAGTCACAGATGCCTCTGTTTTTTATGCATGTATGTGTTGAATGCCATTATTCTGATGATGTGGAGAGAAATCTCCCTTCCTCACCAGAAGAGTATGTTACAATTCTGGCCTGTCTAACTGATCTATTCACATCATGGATTTCTGAGACGCTCCAATTGATTATCTTCACCTGAATGCTGATCAAGCTCATCTCATTCACCTGTTTCTTAAAGTCAGCTCTGCCGCAGGCAGACAGTAGCAGATGATTGTAAGCCTCACGTGAGTAAATGTCTCAGGTGCTGCCAATTCCCTGATTGCTTCTGTGGAGTATAAGAGGAGCGGCTTAGCAGTCATTCAGTGCCTGAGTGTTATCTTTCCATGGTATCATCAAGCTCTCCAGTTTTTCCTGAGCTTTTACTGTTGTAATCTATGTCTGAGCAACTTTTTGGGTTTTCCCTAGTGATTATTTCTTGTGTCTGCTAAACCAGATACTCCACTGTGTATATCCTCCAGCTAAGGAGCCTCAACAATATCGACCTGCAAGAAACAGCCAAGGACTTCATTCTACGGACTGCATCCGCTCCTTGCACATCCACAAGACCACTCCTCTGCATGTCTGCTCTACCTGTCTGCCCCAGGATCTCCATCATAGCCTCCATCATCATTCTGCCCTCTGGACTCAACGCCTCTGACACAACAGAACCACAAACCAATATTCAGTAGATCCTCTCACCTCCCCTTGTCGGGCCTCTTCCTGGTTACAAAGTAAGATCTACTCAGATAAAATATATTCTCGCCTTCCTGGAAATAAACTCACCAGTCTGTTTCCCTCAGAGTTCCCGGTTCCCTTTTCGCCGATTCCAGATCTGGACCTGAGATTTCTCCTTGCACATTCTGTAAATGCCTCACTGTAAATAAATCACTTTACCTGATTTCCATTGTCCTTCTGAGTTGCCTTTTCTGCACCTGGGTCAGTAACCTCTGACTCCCAGCAGAGCAGACATTCAACCACTGCGGTTTTTAGTTCGATTTTTCACTTTCATAGGATCGAAGAAACGTGTCAGCCCTCATCCAAAGAAAAACCTCTCTTCTTGCCTCAGGTGAAGATTATCACCTGTAGAAGCGGCTTCTACCTCAGATGCTTGTTTTCTGTTTTCAGTGGATCAAACATGGAAGTTGAGCTATTTTCAGTCTTAATAGAATCTAAGTTCTGTCTTCTGTTACGTTTACAGAGATTTAATGCTTTGACCGTAGATCGTCTTTTAGTTTAAAAGCTTAAATATCATAACTGAGCCACAAATGACCCAGTAGAACCACTTTCAGCAGTAAAAACTCTCAAATCATTTTCATTCATTAAAGATTCTGAGTAAATTTCCTACTTTCTATCCTCATGATCAGTTTTCCGATATTTATTTCTACCCAAATCCTTGTAACTCCCCAGCATATAATTTCAATCAAACTCAGATCTCGACTTTGACTGGGACAGGATTTATAGGTATCTGGTCTGGTGATATTACAGTAACGACGGGTGATGTTCCTGAACATTCGAAGTGAAAAGGAAAACCCAGACAGGGTATAAAATGAATCATACTTTTTAAAGTAACACGATAGAAGTTTCATTTGATTACGGCGGCCAGTGTAGGAAAAAGTGTTTTGCCTGAAGGTTTTACCTGCAGTTGGATTGAAGAAAACTGTGAAGGATGAATAGCAATGAGGTGATGAATCTAATTGTGGTGAAACAATGTCAGATGATGTTGAAGATAAGAAACGGGGGAACAGACGTAAAGCAGTCAGCACATTTGTAGTTGTTCTGTTTTGAAGGCAGGGTTCCTTCCACCCTCCTCAAAGTTGCTTAATGCTGATTAAAGCGATACAGACCCCCTCGGCGTCATTCAATGAGCTGTATGTTCACAAAAGTTATGAAGATATTTTATGAAGGTTATAAAGTTACTTAGTGTTGCTTAAAATTTTTTGACATTAATATTTTAAAATAAATGTTTTAGTTTCCAGAATTTAAATTAGATGATTTTACACTTTTTCTTTTTCAAAATCAGAATTGTTCGTACATCTCCTCAGTATTTTCTGGCCAAATGCTGAGGGTCTTCATCCATTTAGACCAGAAACAACATTTCTTTTTTGCTTCAATATTTCCACATAATGTTCTTTCCTGATGACGTCATCTATGTTGTGAACTGCACCAGTTCCTCCTCCAATAAAATTAGCTCCACATCATAATGCAGCCACCCCTGTACCTTGTTTGTATGACATTCTCAGGCTTACAAGCTTAATGATTACCTTTTATCAAACGTTATGATTGTTATTACAGCTAAAAATGTGGATGCGATGACGCTTCATTATTGTCAGAAGAATATCAGGTGGATGATGGCAGCAGAACACGGTGAGCAGCGAGAGGCACAAAACATACAGGGGTAAAATGCCACAGATGAAGGCTGGAATAAATGAATGAACAGAGCATATATACAGGGAGGGTGAGTCGTGAAACAAAGGCAAGGAACTGATTTCTAAATGGGTGCAGTTGTGAGTGATAACAGGGAAACAAGCTGAGAGAGAGAGAGAGAAGAGCAGGAGGACTTTAAATCCTAATTTCTATATAACAAACACATTTTTCATTATTTTAAATAAGCAAACATTTTAGTCGTGCATAATCAAAGAAATGTTAAAAAGCGTTTCTGTCCCACATGTTTGGAGGATGTTTTCCAGTTACCCATCATTGAATTTCACTAAAAATGCTAAATCGGCCTGACAGCAGGCTGATCTTCATACAACCTAAAAGTCAAACATTCATTCTCATGCGGTAAATTGTTCTCTTCCATTTCCTCTTCCTTCTGCAGCACATTGTGCGTGTTGTGTATTTCATCCCATTACAGTTAAATGCGCCTGTGTCTTCATCCGGGGGTTCGGCGATTCCATCAGTATTCGACTGAATTGGAAAAACCTCCTCATACGCCGCCTCGAATCTTCACATCTCACAGAGGGTCACAAGACAATCGCTCAAACCGCATACGACCGCATCAATACTGAACAAGGCTGGTTCTTTATCTGAGCCCAGAGCTCATTATGTTCCCCAAGATTATGTTCACACTCGCTGCCTGAATATATCTCTCTCTCACACACACACACACACACACACACACCTCCACTGGAAAACCACCAGATATACGGGAATATCCACACATTTGGACTAAAATCTAAAAACTTCAGATTGTTTAAAGCAACACTAAATAGCTCTTTAAACTTCATAAAATATTTTCATAACTTTTGTGATCATAAGCTGACTTACAGCTCCTTGAATGATGTCTCTGTCAAGTCCCAAATGGGTCTGTATCGCTTTAAACGGTACTAAGCTAATTTGAGGAGGGTGGCAGGAACCCTTCCACACTAAACAACTACAAATGTGCTGACTGCTTTACTTTATCTCCAACATCATCATCTGACATTGTTTCACCACAATTAGATTCATCACCTCATCGCCTTCACACAGACACTGGAAACAGGAATGTACTTCAATCCAACTGATCAGGATTTTACCACGCTATGCGCTGGTGCTCATGGGAAATGTAGTCTTCCTTCAGGCAAAACTCTACCACTTTGTCTACACTGGCTAGCAAAAATCAACCAAAGCTGAAACTTCTTTAGTGTTGCTTTAAATGCTTTTATCAAGCATCTTCGATCTGCTGTGATTCAAACCACTGCAGAGGATCATTCCTGCCTATGAATATCATCATCTACAACTCCTTGTTGGAACTTTGATAAAAAGTAGAATTTAATTCTATGTCAAGCACCCAGTTTCAATTTAGACTTCAACATGTTTATCTTTATGATCCTACAACAAAATAGGATGTAATTTGTCACAATCAAAATCATTTTATCTGCTCAGTAAAAAAGTAAACGTAGGTCTTCCTCTCTGCCATCTTTGTCACAGTTTTAGTTTTAGATTCCTTTAGCATTATATAAATTGCATAATACGATCTCTTGTCTTTTCTATTTTTGAGTGGATTAAAGAAATTAGGCTTTATATTTTTTTACTGCAGACATAAAAGCGAGTTCCTGGAAATTTTGACTAATCTAACCTCTTATGGTTGAGGGGACAGTGAGTCGTTTTAATGCTGCGAAAATAAATTATCTGTCATGGCTTAAGCTCAAGATTAGATAATTTTTTCCCACCATTCTATATTCTGCAAAGTTATTTTAAAAAATCAGAAAGAAACAGAAAGAAAAAACATATATATATATATATATATATATATATATATATATATATGTTAATTCATTTAACCTTTCCTTCTTCCTTGTTTAAATCCATTTAGTGACATTCTCTTGCGTTGGCTGCATTTGTTATTGTGCCATACAGTTTTCCTCTGCCTTCATTGTGCCTCAGCTTTTACTTATTGCCTCTGATTAGTTTAGTTTCTCTGGTTCTATTGTAGGTTTTCACCTCTGCTTTTGTCCTTCTTCCTTATTTTTACTGGATCCTTCTGTTAGCCTCAGTCCTACATGCTCGATTCCTTTACACGTCTCCCCTCATTTCCTTCTGTAAGTTCTTATTACAATAAAAAAAATGTTTATCGTTGAAAATCAAAAATATCAAAAAGGTGATTGAATTAAAATAAATATTTGCTTTGTGCAAAAAACATGAATCCTTATGTAACCAGACTGGTGGGAACAGAAGCATAATCTGAATGGTAATTATAATGTCTAGAAATGAATTTTTATTGTTTTTGGGTTTTTTTTGTCACAGTTTCCTATTGTGCTAATTTGCAGACGGAGCTTTTTAATGTTCTGCAGGGTCTTGGTTTTGTTTGCCTGCTCAGACATTTTTTTTTTAACCCTCATAATGATTAACTCTACACATTTCCACTTTATGAAGTCACATTTGAGTTTTCTATCACTGTTTTTGTCTTTGTTGGACATTGTGTTATGAAATCACGCCTAAGTTATAAGTTACATAATTCATTTGTAGCTGCATTCTGCAGTGTAGAGTTAATATCTTTCATTTTTTTATATTTTGTGTATTAACTTTTAGGTCTAAACATGATTAAAATTAACTATTAAAAAGCATTTATCATCTCTGAAAGGTGATTCAAATACTTTTTTTAAATAGGAAAACATTTTAAGTCTCACTTACCACTCACCTTAATACTGATTACTTATTTTATCATGTTTGATTATCAGTATTCATGACAACTTTCTAAACAGGACACTTGTTCAGAGATGTTGTCTTCATTAAACTTTTAGGAGGATAGAACAAAGTTCTTCATGCAAAAATGGAATTAATCCACAGCAATTCTGTCTTAAGTTATTCTTTAGTTATACTTTAGTTTTATCCATCTATCAACACTGTTTTCATGGACCAGGTTGTCAGTATGAACAGTTTAAGCCCCGCCCTCCAGCCCACACACATCCATGCCATCTCCACCAGCTCTCCTGTTGAGCCATTTCCCAGCCAACCTTGAAATATAACCATTCAAGTCTGTTCCGGGTCTCTGAGGCTCGTCCCACCGGGAAATGTCGGAAGCAACACCTAAGAAGCCGTTTGATGAGCCCGACGCCATCGAGGCCCATACCTCCACAGCTCTGTGAGTATTTTTCTTTCATCACTAACTTCCAGTTGAATTCGTGCCATTAAGTCGCGCTTGCTGTCAGATTTGCCATCAACAACGATTCTTGTCATGTTTCTCTCTGGAGGCATAGATGTGACCCTGATTGCCCCCCAGATTGATGCTACGTGATGTTTTCTGCAGCCGTGGGGCCGTTAATAATTAAGCTCCTCCCTCTGTCCTTCCCATCCTGAATCCGTGAAGATCAAGCCCGTGAAAAGTGATTACTCACTCTGACTGACACGGCGCCCCCATCAAAGCCTCCCCTGCAGCCAAACTGTTTGCCGAGGCCATTCAAACGAGGTGTGGGTGCCAAAAGCCTGACGATTGAGTCAAGCTGTTATTCTTCACTTCAGACAGAAAACAGACCAACCTAGTTAAATTTCCATGCCCACTGACAGATACTTTAAGCATATGATACTTAATAGTAGATAAATCATTGATATCAAACATTTACTCCAATGTTTCGGAGTACCTGAACAAAACAAATATGATAGGCAGAGGCTCTGAGCAAAGGCAACACTGACAAGGGGGAAACACCTTCTCTCTTAAATGCTTTGGTGAGGAAGAACATTGCTGGTAGGCCTCGGTTGTTGTCGTGTCCAACGCTTCATGTTGGATTTGTGAGAGCAGCTTTATGTAATAAAAAAAAAGTAGGAGAGCGTCGTTGTCGGCTGACACGGCACCTACTCCAGGAGCTGTTCGATGACGAAGGTTTATCCCAGCGCTAGTTTTGTCTCATTTGAAATAATGAAAACAGTGACTATAAATACTATATATCCCCCATTATCTTCCGCCCCACTGGAAAATTTGTCACTACGTCACATATCAGGGACTCTCTGATTGTTTGATGCTCAAGCGTCCAGCAATGAAAGTTCAGATTTCTTGGGCACCCCTGGTCTAGAGCGACGCTCTAGACCATGGGTGCCCAATACGTCGATCGTGAGAGGATTGCCGAACGATTGCACGGTATTAAAGGAACTAGATGACCGCATCCATCCTTCCCTTTATTTTTTATTTACAGACCAGGCAGCAAACTGATCCATGTTTAAGCACACAAATACACTCTTAACTCTATGTTGGCTTTATGTTAGCCGCCTTAGCAAATTACGGTGTAACGTAGCGAGTCTCCCAAGCTGAGGCGGAGCTAGAGGAGTCAGACGCCGGGGTAGCACCAAATCCCCCTGAATTCTCTCTGCCTAACATACTTTGAAGGATTTCTGATAAAACAGTTTTAAGATTACATTAAACCCCAATCTTGTACTCAAACAAACAAAGGTCCCTCAGGTTTTAGATAAAGATCACTTTGTAAAAAAGGAAAACAAATAAATGATAATTTATTGTATACGCATAACTTGCATGACAATACCAAAGACATTCCCAAACCGCCTCATGCTGGTTCCTAAAGAAATGCACCTGTTTCTTGGTGTGTTCGCTGATTTCGCCCGGCATGTCGTGGGCACTCTTGATTAGCGTTCGGGCAATGTGGTAATAATACACAGAGATGATGGTCAGGGGGATTAGGAAGTAAACCAGGAAGATCATCACAGAATGAATCTTGGGATGCATCTGATTGGACATCGGGTATGGCACGCAGTTCACAAAGGTGATGTTCATATTGTCCTTCTGACCCTGGGGAGACAAAGAAAGAAGAGAAGGAAAGGATTGGAACAAATATTGTCATAAAAATGACAGTGGAGATAAACAGAGACTGTTTATCTCATTTGTCATTTATTATTAGGCTATAAAGGAGCAGAAGAAAATGAGTGTTTGATGGGAACCCTACTGATTCAATAATGTGCAGTTTGAATACAAATTGAGTCTGAACACAACAAATGTCAAAACATATTGAAATTATGGACAAATCAAAGTAATGACTCATGAAAAAATGTCGCCCGATGTCTCCATCATCTTACTAAATCGTTCCATGTTTAGTTATACATCATAAAGCACTTGTTCTTATCATGGTTTCACTATTTTGGGTTCAGTAGGGGGTCAGCTTCTTCTCCACATGAACAAAAACATACAAAACATTTGCCAATCCCTATTGGGATAGAATCTACTGAATGTGTTTCGTCCTCGCTTTTCTATTCCTCAGCCATTCAGAAAACCTAAAACAAATATACCTCAATGCATGCAGTTCAGATGAGACTAGTGTAATTTGAGTTTATATCGCCTGCCAAAAAAGGTTGGATTTTGTGTGATTTGATCACTGTTTTCAAACCAAATCAAAAACTACGACATTGAAGAACTTCTGCAGAATCTAAAATGAGGAGCTGATTGGTGCTGCGTCTGCAGAAATGCGAGTCTAGAGTAGTGAACCAGTCTGTTGTGGTAAACGTAGAGCTGAGCAAAATCAATTTGCTAGTTCATTTACATCCCTATCCTCATCTATGGTCCCAAGCTTTGTGTAGCGACCAAAAGAAGGAGATGTTGGATACAAGAAGCTAAAATGAGTTTACCCTGAGGGCATCTTGGCTCTCCATTAGAGATAAGGTGAGAAGTTTGGTGGAGAGGTCAGCTGAGGTGACTGAGGTATCTGGTTGGGATACCTCCTATTGAGGCATGTCCTAGGACACTTTGTTGGCTGACCTGGGAACCCCTTGGGTTTTACCCAGAGGAACTGGTCCAAGTGGCTGGAGCAGGGGTGGGCAATTCTAGTCCTCCAGGGCCGGTGTCCTGCAAGTTTTAGATGGGTCTCTGCTTCAACACACGAGTCAAATAAGCAGGTCATTAGCAGTACTCCAAAGAACTTGACTTATACTGGGAAGGTGATTCAGCCATCAGATTTAGGTGTGTTGGACCACGGATAAATCTAAAACTTGTAGGACTGAATTGGCAGGGGAAGTGTGGGACGTTTTGCTTGAGCTGCTGCCCTCGTAACCTGACCCTGAATTCAGTGGAATAGGATGGACCCAAACGTTTGGGTAGCATGAACGTGTTTTCAAACGGAGATCAAAAGTAATTTTCGTCACAATATGATTGTAGTTGCATGAAATCAATCTTAACGGTTTGCGAATTTCATTAAGAAAAAATTTGACACATTAAGAGTTTTACAACATGATTTTTCCAAAGATGGAGAAGAAATTAAAAAAGATTACATAAGAGTTCCAGCAACATTAAGATTCTTTCAGTTAAAGTAAAAAAAAATAAAAAAAATACAATTAAAAGACTTAGAAAGCATGGAGGTCTAGTTAAAGTACATTTACACATTGCTGCATAAAAAAGTTTATACCACTTGGGATAGCCAAATCTGCAAGAACTCAAAATAGAAACAATTTCCCTAGGTTTTTTCTCAGACAACTTAGGATGGTCCATACGCAGAAAGTACTCAAAGTTGCCGTCCCATTGGACTTGCTTAAAATTCCTAATCAGATACTTGAACACCTTTAAACAATGTTCCAGGAAGTTGAGTTCTAGTCTCGATAGTGTTGCTACTCTCCTCAATCTACGCCAGATAGAGTAGCTTTTGGGCCATATTAGATTCTCAGGACAACATAAACTTGAGTAACATGTCTTTGTTTTCCATAATGCCACAAGTACAAGGAAATCCACCCATGATGAAATAGGAAATATTTTTTTATTTTTGTTTTACCTGCATTGAAATGACCTGTGAGAAAACGGCTTCAGGGACGGCCAACAGGACGGACAGCAGCCAGATGGAAACAGCCTTCAGACACGTCCAGAAAACGGCCCTAGATGTCTGAATGTCCATCGGGTTTACAATTGCCTTATACCTGAAGGACAGAGAGGAACACGTTAGGAAAACCAGGAAGAAAATTTAAGAAGCTGCACAACAAGACATCTTACAACAGAAATGAACAGATATCAGCCAAATAAATACATGTGAACAGGATCTCTGCGTAATTATGGATTAAGACAGACTCAAACTCTCATCAACTCATACTTCGTCTCAGAAGTTATTTCAAATAATGTAATAAACAATCCAATATTTCACTTTTTTACTGTCACAGCAGATCCAGTATCAGCTTTGAACAAATTTCCTCCAAAGCTACTACTCATTGAGCCCAGAAAAGGATTTACACATTTAATTGTGCTGCCAACAAAAAAAGCATCTCTCTCCCCACTCAACAATTTCAAATAGAACATTTTTGCATAAATCAAATAGAAAATTCCTCCTTATTTATGCACAAAACCCTTTTGCAATTTACTACCATAACGAAAACTGTGTGAATATTGAAGACAAGAACCATAAGACACACTGTAGAGTCACAGTTTAAACTAGGATTAATCAAACTACAAGTGAATCACCAATTTATTTTATCAGTGTTTGATATGCAAACCTCCAGCAAGTCACAGCCGCCCACTCTGACTGAGACACAAGATAATACAAGAGTGTTAATCGCAGAAGCCACCACAAGGCTAATCATAACACTGCAGTAGCTAAGCTAGAAGAAGTATGTCAGGATGATAACTGGAGGAGTCGACAAATCTGGTCTTTATTGAAGAGTGGTGAGAAGAAAGCCACAAGTAGCCATGTTGGGGATAAAGAGAACTCTTGGGTGGCAGCAAAAGTCTTAATACTGTGGTAGATGTTAAAAGAGAGCAACATTTAATAGAGAATCTACAGCAGGACTTTCTCTATACAATGTCATAAAGCTAGGGCTGTTTAGGACAGGGGAAGGGTAAAGCTGCAGGAGACGTACTCAAAAGATTTGCTTAGTCGAGTAAAACCTCATTTCAGAAACAAAAAGGTTCAAAGTAATTCAAAAGACAAAAGCAAACATTAGGTTTTGTCAAAGGCCTTCATCATAATTATTTAATCAATTATCCAATAATTAGAAAATACTAGAATTTACCAATTTTCCAATTAAAGGCAACTTTAAACAAACTAAAACGTTTTAGCCTTAATTTCAAGGAAAATTTGTGTTTCAGATGTTTGTTCTAGATTAGAAAACCATACAAACTTAGAAGCTGCTTCTACATTTTTGGTTCTGAGGATGCAGAGTAGAGAACCAGAACCATAAGAGTCAACAACAGACCTTATAATGTATTTTGGTGTTTAGCTATTCAGGGATTTATAAACCAAAGTATTTTAAAGTCTACGCTCTGATCAATGGAGAGCCAGTGAAAGGACTTTATAATCAGAATCAGAATCAGAAATACTTTATTAGTCCCAGAGGGAAATTGCAGTTATTACAGTAGCAACCATTTGTGTTAAATAAAAAAACACTCTAATAATTTTCAACAAAAAGAAAAATGCAATATTTACACATATGAAGAATCAGTCTTGTTATGAAGTAACTAGAGTAGTGTTCTTTGTTTTCTTAGTTTAATTGAGGATGTCAGCAGCAGCATTCTTGATCAGCCGCAACTGTGGAAACATTGTTCCAGTAAGATGTTTTTCAAGGTCTTTTTGGCTTTTTAGTTCTTTTCTTCCTGGAAATCTTCTTCATGTGATTGAAGACGGACCTTAGAATTTCCTTTATGTGTCTCTACAGGTTCGGGTAGACACTGCGCCCCGAGATTACAGGTTCTAGCTAGAATTGCTACTGTAAAGCAAACTAACAGACACTAGGAAAAGTCTGGCAGCAAATGCCCCGTAACAAGACAACTGAACCACCCATTGCTCCAACATTGCCCATCTTTATTTTTGTCTATCCCAACAGCATCCTCCACTAATATGTGCCTGATTATCAACATGTACTGACTGTTGCCCAGTCCACGTTGTATGCGGTTTAGCTTGTTCAATGGTGGGTAAGCCATCCTATTCTGGCCACTTTACTAGAACCCTTATTAGTGGAGAGTTCCTTCAAAGGCCAAAATTGCCTAGAGAGTATAAGATGTTTGAAAAGAAATAACCTTATTTATCTTGGAGGATTAAGCATTTGTCCACTTTGCTACGATGCCCATCATGCAGAGCAGAAAATAAGTATAATGGGGTCATGAGGCAGGAGTTTACAATCAAATTGGCCTATTTAACTCAAACACATTTGTCAACATCAGAGATTTAATTTGGCCATAAATCTTCCGAGCATTTCCAGTCCACTGACTGATGTTGGTCATAACGTAGCTGATGTTCTTCCTCGGATCATGCAGACTAATGAGAATAATATTAACTGACCCTTAAACACTGAATAGCCCTCCACTGATTGCATTAATTAATTAAGATTATTGTAATTATTAATGCCGTTCATTTACTATCCAGCCCGGATATTAGACTCTTCCTTTACACACTGTGGGTTAAAGCTAAAACTCATTTGAAGTGAAGGACAATAAAAAGATGTATTTATCAAAATTAATACTGTTGTTGTAATATTTCCAAAACATTTTTGCATCTTTACTATGAATTCACAGAAGTGGACAGTAAAGTAAACGGTCATTCAGCATAAAGCTTTTAAATACTGTGGTATGAAATAGAGCATCGTCAATTCATTGGGAATTTTGGCCTACTTCAATAAACGGCAAACCCCTAAATGTCTTGAAGCCCTCGGAGCCCAAGTGAACCTGGCTGGCAAAACTGTTGATGGTTTACCTTCTGTAAGACTAACGCGCAAGACTGACCTGACCTTCTCCAGCAATTAGACAGATCCGTTCTGTCAGACCTACGGTTACATACATTGCGAGGTCTGATGAAAACATGACACGGAGATGAAAAACATCACAGATTGGTCAGTCAGATAAGAGGATTAGTCTGGTTACAAAACTATGGGCCAGGCTAAAACAGTTCTTTATAGTTTTTCTATTTTAATTCAAATTAAATGAATAAAACAAGCATAATCTCAAAAGTAAAACAATCTTTATTTAATCATACAGGAGGAAGCCATTACTTCAAAAGCATCATCAAAACAGTCCACAGATGCAGAAAGTCACAAAAAACCCTAATGTTTGGAGAACGGTCCAAGGCTATTTTTAAATTTGAAGGTAAACATCTGGAAGCTTGCAAGTGATCCGAGGGTGCCGCTAGCACCTAGAACAGCATTATTGCTGCTCGTTCTGATTGGTTGCTTTTGACCTGGATCGTTGTAATCCTGCAGATGGGAGTGGAATTAGCCAGAGGAGCTTGATTTTTAGTATTTTTTGTTTTTCAGTGATCATGTTTCTTATTTTCTACTATCAGGACAAAGTGTCAGTTTGAATAAAGCCCAAATTGCACAGGATTAGAATTACCTTGGGACCTCTGATTATTTATTATAATTGCGGAGGATGTCTGGGATCTTAGTCCTGTGCGAATACGCCATGTCTGTGATTTGTAAAGTAATAATTCCGCCGCAAATTACCTACCTTATTTTCGGCAAACACAAACGGATGAGCTGGCCCAAGTGGCAGGGGAGAGGGAAGTCTGGGTCTCCCTGCTTAGGCTTTTGCCCCCGCGACCCGATTCCGGATAAGCGGAAGAAAATGGATGGATGGATGAATTGTATGTGTTTGGAACAAGGTCCAGGGTTTGACTCCGGATCTGAGTTATAGCTATATGAACTTTACATATCTTCTTTGCCTAAGTTGTCTCTCTGGGTACTTTGACTTTTAACAAGTCCAAAAACATCCATGTTGGGTTGAGTGGTCTGTCTAAAAATACTTGCTTTCTTGTTTCTGTGCTGACCTCTGACGTACTGGTGAGAGATTCAAACGTTAGGATATGTAGAGAAAAAGGTCTCTCCAAATTTCTGCTGTTCATCAGATGGAAACATTGTTCATCCTTAACAGGAAAAATGATGCTGGGTCTTTACATTTAACTGCAGCAGATTAAAGAACGTATGCTGGACAGTGAATTGAATGCAAACCAAATAGATGACATAATGACGTTCAAACTGTAAGTAGAGGAAATAGCACATTAACTTTGCCACCACGGGACGGAAAATCCTGTCTGTGCCGAGTGGAAATTAAACGAGGGTGGCTGGTTGAGATCCAGCTGCTAGGAAGAAAAAAAAAACTCGGCCTATTGAAGGAATCATAAAACATTAAATCTAGCATAAATTCCTTAAGGGCTGACGGGTTTAAGGTAGCAGAACCATCATTCAGGTCCGCCTCCACTTAAATTCCTCTGAGGATTAAAAAAAAGTTCCCCTTAGCCAGCAGTTCTTACAGAGTTCCTCCAATGTTAGCATATCTCCATGAAACTCAGACCTCACAATAAGAAAAGCAGCTTGCAGCAACTCCGCGGGCTGCGTTTCAGGTCGGCTCCCATCATGCACGGCTGCAATAAAAGGGAATTTAAAATCCTCTCTCTCACTGTCGACGTTGTAACTGATAGAAAGCTCAAATCAATCATTAAAGCAGCTCCTTTTGTAGTTCTGGTCCAAACGCAAACCTCTGATAAATGTGTAATTTTTCCTCCAACTGACATTCCAGCTGAATGGCTGAGCCTGCAAAAAGACAAAGAGAGGAAGCCATAGCGCTTCGTCATTTTAATCATTGGTTGTGCATTCGAAATCCCTCAGAGGCGAAGCACATCCGTGATTCAGCAGCACACAGTAACGGCGACTATCAAATGACTTTAAACTAAAACACTGAAGTGGAAATTATACCTTTTAAACTGCTCCCATAACAAGTGATTTAAAAGTAAAACTGTACGGATAAATTCCTGCTGTGTGTTTTTATCAGATACAAGAGCAAATGAACAAATTCTTAATTTATTAAACAAAAAGAAAGGAGCAGAAAATCCAGAGATGCTTAGAAAAATGTAACCTTAGAGCATGTAGCAACCATTAAAACATAAAAACAGCAAAGAAAGTCAAGTATATTAATTTCAAAGATGGTGAAAGATGATTTTTTTTTCAGACTTTCCTATGTGGTAATAAATCATTCTCAAAGGATTCAGTGAAAACGTTAATGTTGAATTTTATCACACTTTTGCATCTTTGGAGTGAGACATGCTTTAACATTCTCCATCCATGAGAAGCCAGACGTATGGCGTCTCATTAAACCTATAATCGCAGGCGTCTACACTTATTCCCAGGCCTACGAATGCACAGCGAGCGGCAGACCCTCTCCGCCATTCTGTACGCTGCAGGCAGTGTCTTATGATGATGTTGAAGATTAAAAATGGGGGCAGTGACGTATGCCGTAAAGCAGTCAGCACATTTGTAGTTGTTTTGTGTCCTCCTCAGAGTTGCTTAGTGCAGGTCAAAGCGATACGGACCCCCTCGGGCCATGACAGAGGTGTCATACAACGAGAGGTTTCTCATAAATTTGTCAGTTGTGGTCAGTTGTACAAATAAAACTATTTGACCCTTAGCTGCCTAAATAAAGCAGAATTATTCCGTAATAGTCTCAGTTAATCTAGATCTTAACAGCTGCTTTGTATCTGAATATTACTGATGTTTTTTATTCAGGGTTCTAAAGAAAATAAAACTCATCTCACCAATCAGATTTAGTGTTCATGAGGGTTTGTTTAATAATAATAATAATGTATACTTTATTGATCCCGTAGGAAATAGTTTTTGGTGTAAACTACACCAAGGAAGCTGTTTTGCAGGCGCCAGGTAGGCAGTAGCACAAAGGGTCTTGCCTTAGGACCCACACTGGATGCTGTGGTGTATGTTTTGCCCTGGGCTGGATTTGAACCCATGAGCTTTGGATTGGAAATCTGGTGACATTCCAATTGAGCTATCCATTCTTTGTGATGCAGTATGAGGGTGTCAGGTCGTTCCCAAAACTGATTTTTTTTGCAGGGCTGCTTTCATGCATAGACTGGAGATATCACAGATTTAATCAGCACACATTATCCACTCATGATCCGGACCCAGCCTGTTTCACTTGTTGTAATTAGCCCAGTCACCGCCTGATGTTTGAGGCTTTAGCGAAGCTACTCCTCACGGCTAAAGATGGAGAGCGTGAGCTGAAAGCACGAACAAGGCAACAGGTGGCAACTTCCAAACTGACCTCCTACAGGAAAAACTACAAATCCAAACAAAGGTCAAAAACAAACTGATGGGTTTTTAGGTGTTCCGCACGGCTGTGTGATCAAGTCCCAGAGGATTTATCACTCAGAGATCCTGGCTGTTGTGCCTCTGCTCCTCATTCACAGAAAGAAAAAAGGGTGACTGCTTCACTTTGAGTTGTTACAGACCTCCCAAGCTTGAAGCCAGATCCTTTTTTTTAAACTCTTTCTACGCATGTTATTCACAAGCGTTTGCGCTACTGGTCCATGTTTAGCTGAAACCTGCAGATTAGTCAGGACTTTAGGTAAAGAAACATGTAGCTTGTAATTTACCATGATCTGAATGAATGTAAATGCAAAAATTATGTACAGATATTTTAACATTAATGCACAAAATTAAGTTAAAATGTAAGGATAACATTATTAATGTATTCCAGAACTAGTTTAAATGCGTTTTCTTGTTAAAACACCCAACTGTGTCCATGTTTTAATCTTGTATCAGCTTGTTAAACTTCTACTAGGTCTTGTTAAATGATATGATTTAGGTGTGTTGATAGAAATATCTATGTGAAAGTTCCAGAACACCAGCCCTGGAGGACTGGAGTGGGATGCCTGCGAAGCTCAAGGTAGAGAAGAGTCAAAGTCCTATTGAGCTACTTTCCTGCAGTTTTTAGATGCATCTCTACTCCAAACACACTTCAACAATGAAATAGTTCATTGCCAGGACTGAATGACTTGGTAAAGAGGAAATTCAACTATTTCATCCAGATGTGTTCGAACAGATATGTATCTGTGCTACTTTCACATAAAAGACAAAAGTCGTCCCATTTGTTTATTTACTATAATTGCACTAAATTGTGCTGCTTCCATATATAACACTAAAATCTGATCATGTCCCATTTTAGCCGACATTTAAATCACAAACGTTCTCATAAATTTGTCTTAATTGTTCCCCAAAAGAAGCTGGATGTGAGAAAAGTGGACTTAAACAATAGCTAAACAATAGCTTCCTTCTTCTTGACGGCCATTTTTAATTAATAGTATAAATAAACACCAAAAAAACATTTCATTTAACTAAAAATCCTAATTAACATCTAGACCTGCTGTGTGAATGTAGCCTTAGGAGCTCTGGAAGACTGGAAATGGGCAACCATGCTTTAGCTGGAGTCTTTTTGCTTCAATACATGTTTTGTGCAATGCAGCTTTACTGCTGACACCAAGACAGCCCTAGGCGTGATGCTGCAACCACCTTGCTTGTACAGGTTGCGCTGTGCTCTTAGGTTTACATTCACCTTGATTCATTCAATAGTGTTCATGTCACAATGGCCACGTCGATGAGGAGTCCTCCTGCTCATCTTGAACAAAACGTCCCTTTTGATGCTGCTTCTGCAGTTTAGAGTACAATAAAGCAGCTTTGATTAAGTTGCTGCTGCAGCGAGATGACAATTCTCAGCCATTCAGCCAAACTGGAACCATTTAAAACCATCCAACATTAATAGAAAATCTAATAGAAACTCTACCAATTATTTACAGTAATTCTGGTTGAACTGAGCAGGAGATGGAAAGTACCCACAAACCTTGGAGTTTTCTTTCCACCTTTAAAGATTCATTGTCCCCGAACATGAAGCGGCGCAGCTGAAGGTTTTTAATGTTCTCTTCAATGCGGATGATTAAAGCTTTAAAAAGCTCCTCAGAGGAACTTTTAAGTGGGTCCCTGAACCAGGAGCTCCTCCAGCAGATGTGACAGAGTCTGAAAGCACAATATTTAGATCGCATAAGCGACAACGAAGGGTGACGGTCAGATATCTGAAAGAAGTCCTCCTTAATTAGCTGGAAATAATACTGAAGAGTATGTATTCTGGAATCAAACAACAGTTTTAAGGTTTTTACACCTTTCACAGTTTGAGTTGAAGGTAGTAAGTAAAACATTATAACCTTGGAGACCCAGAGACGACAGTGATGAATGAATCAGCCCTTGGACACAGATAATGAAAGCTGCCCAGTTTGTCTCCGTGGAGTTAATACACAACATACACCTCAGATTCTCAAGGCTTTACTGGTTCGCTCTGGGAAAATAAAAACTGCGTCTTTATATTGAGATGAACCAGAAAGGGTGCTTGAAAATAAAAGGATGTGCTCAAGCTTTGGGAAGAGGGTGAATCATTATTGACATGAGTGTAGTAAAGGGCCATCAGTTACCAAAGAATAGATTTCCACGGTTGTTGGAATTTCTCTTTGTACTGGAATATAAAACTTAACTTGAGCTCTTTTAAACTCAATAAGAAACATTTAAAAACCAGCCTGATTAATGTTTCCTATGATCCGTCTCAGAAACAGCAGAATGGGTAAGCAAACTGCTCCTTACTCCAGCAAGGCTCGCGTGACCATAATTACCTCCCGACATTTCTTTACTGTCTTTAAATCTTAAGGTTTCCTGTTAAGGCTGTTAGGATCGGGTGAAGCTGTGTGTTTTCAAAAAGTCAATAAAATCTATTTAATTAGGCAAAAATATGCAAATTAATAATGCTAACTTATAAACACACAACAACAAAAAATGCTGCAACCAACAAAACAAATGCAAAAAAAAAAAAAAAATCTGAAACCAAAAACAAAATCACTTTAAAAAGCAAATAAATAAATCAATAAAAGCAAATTTAAACAACACAGCTTTTACAATATTTGATAAAATGATGAGACTCTGGTACCAAGGAAAACTAGAACTAAGGAACTCACATATGGAAAATGAGACGTTAAAGTCAAGTTCGTCTGTCCTGGTTTTATTTTATGTAGCTATGGTTACAAAAACACACTGGCTGACCTCGGCTGTATAAGAAAACTCATTCATACACGGAAGGAAATCAGCCGTTTTTGTTAAAAATGCCTTCATGAATGTCACAACTAGGAAAAGTAATAAAAAGTAAAGCAAAAGATGAAACGCATAAACATGTTTCTAAATTGTCAATGTACATTTTTCACTGCCAGGGACCTTTTTTCTCCTTTGTTCCATTTGATTTTGTGATCACCTCCCCCAGTGGTCTGGAGCGCCTTTGTTTTTTGGAGCAAGTTTGCAGCATTTTCAGTTTAGCATCTGTTTTTGTATTATTTTTTTTTTGCTATTTTTATACGACCGACCGTATTGTTACAAGATCAGAACATGATAAAGGAAGCTGAGTAAAAAGAAAGCTAAACTGGTAATGCTTGCTTCAGACATTGTTTACGTTCAGATGTACCTCGTCTGGCTTCTTCAGGAAGTAAATAAAGTCCTCTAGCAGACATAATTAGCCCTGATGTAATGTTTTGTCTTTTACTTTGACTCTCTAGGATTACCCTGGATTTGCCCTGGAATCTGCCTCCACCAGGCAGCCAGTAGTAGATCCTTTATGTCTGGAGGATGGATGGCAGGATATCAGTAGCGTTTATCACACCATTAAGAATCATTTCTGCAGTTTAGGAGGGAGTCCTCAGTTATTGAACATGTTTGGCTGAAACCCAGGTTTTCCAGCAGGATATTTTCCGATATCTTCCTCTACTGGCTCGTCTACGTTCTAAATGACAGTCCATCCAGAAACCGCGGAAAATTCTCCTGATTTTACTGATCCTGCATTTTATCGCAGAAATTTGAAACAAATGATTATTTTCTTACTTTTGACTTACACAAACTAAGTTAGCATAACGGGACTAAATAACTGGCTCAGCTATGCTGCTATGTTATGTCATGTTTGCTGCTTATTATGTGTGGGAGAAGCAGGTTTATTCTCCTACATTTGGAAACAACTATTCCAAAGTTTTTCTCACTTTTCCACATTTTCATCGATAAAAACAGGATGAAATGCTGCCCCCTTTTTTCTGGGGGGACAGAAATTAAATTTTTGTCATCTTTGTATCTGCACTAGCAAATTTGACCAATATCTGACTTTTTCATGGCAGAACTCTGCAGTGAACAATCATGTTGCCTTTTATCCACCTTTTAATTCATTAACATGAGACGTGTGCTGAATTCTTCACTAGAAGAAGCCTGATGTCGTGAATCCGGACATAAAGTATGTCTGAAGCAAGCGTTGCCTGGTTTATATGTTTTTATTTTCTGCCTTCATCTTGTTCTGACCTTGTGACCGCCATCCGGCTTCAGGATGTATGGTTTATGAACTCAAAGTGACCAGAAGAAGAACGTAGACGTTTCCTAGCAGCGCCAACGAGGGACGCCGTTGTCTGTGGGTGGACGTTAAAGTCGTTGACGGGAGCCGACCGTATCGTCATGAGATCAGAACAAGAGGAAGGAAGCCGAGAGAGATTCTGTTGCATATTCCCATGGAATGAACACAGCCTATCTTTAGAGCCACCCAGATAATCAGACATCATTGAGATCGTCCAAAGAGAAAGACTGGGACAAAAAATCGGCTTAAGAATCTTTCTGTGTGAAATAGGCATAAGCAGCTATTTTACTATCCGTATTTCATTGAACGAAATAAAAAAGTTGTACCTAATAAAGTGGGCTGTGTGTGCAGAAGCCCCATGAAAAAAAGTCTGTCGACATCCAGCACTTCCGACACCTTTATATCTGTGATTATTATTTTCTAGGACGAATGAAACAGGCCGTAACCAGACATGCTGGCAGAAACGGGCTGTTTATTTGAACCTGGACTCTGAGAATCCCTCCTGTCCACCCTCTTCTTCCAGCTCCTGTCCATTTCTCTGCAGTTTTGTTTTCCTCTCCTCGTCATCCTCCTCCTGACCCCCTTTTATCTGTCAGAAGGAGCCATTTCCTGCCATTAAAACCCAGCTCTCCGAATAGCAAACCTCTTCTTTTGTTCTCTTATCACAACTCTTTGTGTTAACACTTTGGCGGCAGAAAGCTATGAGAAAAATCGATTGCACATACAAAGGTGGGAAGACATGTTTTTTTCTTTTTTTTATATATTTGGCCTCATCTTAGATTCAGTCAGTACTTTATCTGCAAATAATAATCTCCACTTCTTTTGCACGAAACATTTTTCAGCAAAGCTTCTGACTTTAAAACTGACATCCGATATCAGTTACATTCCCGTTTATGCACATAAACCAAGAAATTTAAATGAAACAGCCATAAAAGATGTGTAAAAAGGCCTTGTTATCTCAGCTTTAAATGATTTCTTGCAAAAACCAAACCTCTGGCTTTGTAGCTGTAATCAGTTCTGAGACAACTCGAGCTCAACAGGGTATCTCTGTCCCTGACACTGATGGGAAGTGATTTAGCTTCAAATTGCCGATCCAATCGCCATTGCTAATTGTCCATTAGGCTTGTTGTCCTCATCAAGGACCTTCAGGCGAGTCCGGAACTGCTAAGAGCTCGTTAGTGGCCTTTAGCCTGGTTAGGGGCTCTCTGGAGACGCTGTCAGGAGCACAGCTGGGTGACGGCTCACAGTTGTGCGTTTTGGAAATGAGATTGTGGTTAGGATGATGTTATGGTGCTCCAGATGTTTGATGGCCGTGCCTGGCTAAACAGAAATGACTTGGCGGAGGGACATGAAGTCCTGCAGCGCTTAAACTTATTTAAAAATACTGATTTCAACCTATTAACTGGCAGAATCACCAATGGCCTTCACAGATTGCTGTTCTGCAACCTCTTGAAATACATAAAAATGTTGGTCTATATAAGAAAATAACAGTCCAAATTTTATAGGTAACTTTTCAAACTTCATAAAATATTTTCATAACTTCTGTGATCATATGTCTCCTTTGATTGTATTTAAAGCTTTTTAAGGTATATTTAGAGTTTAATCTATGAAAATAAGTAGTTATAAACCATTTTAGAGTGACTTATCTACTTCTTGCCTATTAGCATTAACCTTTATGATTACAAACGCAGATTTTAGCCGTTTTTTTATGGAAAATTGCCTTAAATTACCACAACAGGATGACCAAAAGTACTAATAATACAATTTTAGGTCATTTTTTATTCTTACTAGTTTGAACACGATTCATTTTAAAAGCAACACCAACTACATTTTCAGCCATCATAAAATATTTAACTTTTGTGATTATATGTCGACTTACAGCTTGTTGAATGATGCCTCTGATCCGAGGGGGTCTGTATCTCTCTAACCGGCACTAAGCAACTCTGAGGAGGGTGGCAGGAACCCTGTCACACAGAACAACTACAAATGTGCAGACTGCTTTACAGCATACATCACTTTCCACATTTCTTATCTTCAACATCATATTTCTGATTCTGATTCGTCGTTGATGGGACAGGTGTTGTAAATGAAACGGTGCCCAGCTTGAAAGAGCTCCTGTCTGTCGCTGAATGTGTGCATTGATGACTGAAAGACATCTTCTGCCTTCATTTATCTGTTTACTACAGTGTGTTGAATTCATGTTAATGTTTATTTATAGACATTTCAATTAGTGGAAAAAACTGCAGGACCCCATGCAGTACCTCAGCGGACCCACTAGGGGTCGCGCACCCCCTGTTGAAGACTTCTGCTTTAAAGGAATACAAAATAAATTTTTGCTTTGGTCAATTTTGGCGGCCTGTGTGGTCAAAAGCGGTAGTGTTTTTTTTAATTTTAAGTAAAACTGCATTTCCCATGAGCACCACCACGTAGCGCGGTAAAATCCCGATCTCCCGGTAGCGATGAGGTGATGAATCGAATTGTGGTGAAACAATGTCATATGATGATGTTGAAGATAAGAAACGGGGGAAGTGACATATGCTGTAAAGCAATCAGCACATTTGTAGTTGTTTTGTTTGGAAGGCAGGGTTCCTGCCACCCTCCTCAAAGTTGCTTAGCGCCGGTTAAAGTGATACGGACTCCCTCAGGGCATGACAGAGGCGTCATTCAATGAACTGTAAGTCGACGTATGATTTACAAAAGGTATGAAAATATTTTATGATTGTTGAAAAGTTACTGTTGCTTTTAGATACAGTCGTCAACGAGGGCTCAAAAGAAAGCTTCTAATCACGCTGCCATGAAACCAGGTGAATCAGCGACGCTGTCCTCACAATCCCCTCCTGTAAATCTTCATCCAACTTTGTAGAAGAAACATCTTATTTTTGTCCCGACTTTTCCTTAAAACATTTGGTTTAATGAGACGTCGAACTAAATGAAAGCGTTAAGCTCACTAAGCAAATAAAAACTGATCAGACGGACTCCCCAAACGTTTGGCAGTCAACAAAAAGAGGAAGGAAATACACCCGCTATATCTTTTGGTATGTGTTGTGAATTATATGGATCAAGTAAATTGAATTGAAACTGTCTGTTTTTGAGATGTAGCGCCCCCTGGAGAAGAATCCACCAGCTGCAACTGTATAAAACATTGATAACTGTATGTAGGGAAGGATTTCTATTCTCAGGTGTGAGGTTCTTCCTCCTTCACTTTGGGAATCCCTTCACCGACAGATTTTCTAAAATTGGGTGGAAATACACCCACAAAAATGTAATGTAGTCTTTTGGAGGTGGACTAAAATGAAAGAAATATATGAAATCCTTCAGAGGAACCACATGTTATTTATTATCAATGACATGTTTGATAAGCTTTAGACATGTGGGTAGTAAAGTTCTCCTAACGCTGTTTTCAGACATGTCTTTGTTTGGTGGTTTGGTGTCTGCGTGGTTTTACTGCAAACCAGGAAGGATTGAGCTAAATTTAAAATCTGTTTATTTGCAGCTACTGAGTTAAAATAAAGTTCAGGTGAATAAAAAAAAACATCTTTGGTATTGACTCCGTAAGTTAAACCCGGCAGACGTTCCTTTGAGTCTTTAATGTAAAGGTCAAGAGGTGGATTTAACAAGAATTCATGTACATGAGCAGTTTGAGGCGTTCGTCTGGTTTCCACTGTGACATATAATGCTCTGACCTTTACTGCAGACATGCATGCCAGGTCCTGTTAAAAAAAAAAACTACGATAAAAATGCAGAAAGATTCTCTCAGTTCTGGTAAAACTGGGGAACACGACGTAACCAGGAGCGATTTCTGTCCTGGTCATTCAATTAAAAGGGAGGGAAACGTGTTTTATACATATTTACAGATTAGTTTTTAAAGGTTTTACCACATTATTTGAATATAGATTCAAAATTATTTTTGATATCAGTAACTTAACTTTTTAAAGCAATAACCATCCATCCATTCATTCATCCATTTTCTATACAGCCTTGAACCTATTGGGGTCGATGTAAAGCAATAACATGGATTGAAATTTGCTCTTTGCCAGTTAAAATTGCAATAATTAAATTGGACGACTAGTTGAATATAAAACAACTGAAAAATTAAAGTAAAACAGATTAAATAGTTATATTCATTTAATTAGAAAAAGCATTCGGAGGGGCTCAGATTAGAAATGTTTTTTGAAAGTAAAGCAGGGATGAAAATACCTTTAAGCCGTCATCACTGTTTTAAAAACAATTTTCAATGATCTGATGTATTATTCTAATTTAAAAGTTATATTTTCATTTGCAGGAAGTGAAAAATATTGATAGTTAACAAAAATAAATGCTCTTAAACATCCGTCTCTGTGTTAATAATCTTTATGTCATTAAACACTTCCTGGAGTGTTTCATGTGAAGCAGTAAAAAACTGTCCGGCATTAAAAGATCTTCATTTTTACATGATTTATTTTTCCATCAGAACTTCTAGCTATATAAACTCTTAAAATATCCTCGTCTCTTATCATTGTAATTCCTCCCTGGGCTGCAAATGTCAGGGTTTAAAAATCTTAGTAATTCATTTCTTAAAACAAACGCTGGAGCTTTAAATAATTAACACACCTGGAAACCTGAGCCGTTTTTTTTTTTGTGTGTTTTGTTTTACACAGCGACATCAAAATTCAGACGAGCGCTTTAAAGGTTTGACATATTCAATGTTTTCCAATGAGATGCACATAAATATTGTATATCAGCAGCACTGACTCACTGCTCCCCCTCAGCATTAGTCATCTCATCGTATTAAAACCTGATGCTGAGTCTGCTGGGACAAACTGGAGGCTAAAAGTCAGGGCTGATAAGAAAACCGCCGCGGCTTCTTATTTACAGACAGAAGTTCTGGTAGAAAATGTCGTGAATAAATAATAGATTTGTTTCTCAGAGTTTACTACATTATTTTACTGCATTTAAAGATATGACAAATGTAAAATAGGTGAAAGGTTTATATCCTCGCAGTATTTTTTTAAGCCAGCCATTTCTTTAGCTTGGCTCTGTTTTAATTACTTTCCAAATTGTCACAATAAAATTATATTTTCCTGTCAGCCTGTCCTGTCTGCTCTGCTTCGTTCACCTGTGCCACCTGCGTCTCCTACAAATACCTGTGTTTCTGGCTATTTAAGCTGCATTCTAGCAGGCAGACAGTGCCAGATTATTGAAAGCTAATGCAAATAGTTCTCGAGCGTTGCTTATCCTGTTTTGTGTTTTTGTGACAGAGTTTTGTTCCATGACTTTTCTGTGCCACCTAAATACCTCCCTGTTTTTTTAATTTTCCGGACTTTGAGATTGTCATGGTCTGTGTTGCTTTCTGGTTTTGTTGTTTGTTGTTATCAGATGTTACGTTTTCTTTTATCCCTGTTCCTTCCTTTTAGTTTAATCTTTAATGTGTTTTTCCTCTGTTGTTCTATCTTAGTTGTTCTGTTATTTATGTTCTTTCCTCTGTTGCCTGTGGTCTCTCTCTCTCTCTCTCTCCTCCAGGTTACCTCCCTATCAACATGCTCAGCTGCAACAATTTCAGTAATCGGCTCTACTCCTTTGTTTTGCTCGATTCATCTTCCCAGTATTAAAGCTCGTATCATTCATTCTCCCCTGCTGGATTATTGCTCCTCCTGATTTTCTCCTGGTTCCTATGTGTTCACCAAGTCTACTGCTTTCCGACCTTTGTCTCTCCATGTCTTCTCACTACGAAGTAAGTGTTTTTTCCCCTCTGGTTGTCCGTTCTTCTTGCTGATCCTCTGCCTTTTACCCATTTGTCATTTAGTTCCTCCGTCTGTTACCCCGTTAGTTTATTCTGTTCATCCACGCCATGTATATTTAGTATCGGTTTCTTTATTCGTGTCATTGTTCATTCCCTCAATAAATCAATTTTCTCCAGCCAATTGCACCTCTGGTTCCATTACTTACTTTGTGATAAAAACTTGTTCTGTCTCCTGACAACTCCCCCTTCTTTCACCCACCACAGTCAGTCCTTAAGTTCTTGACCCTTGACCTACTGATTGCTGTTTCTTGTTGCAGATCTGCCATTTTACCACGCGTCCTTTTTAAACTGTGGCTATGTTTGGTCGGCCATATTTCTCTTGTTTTCAACAAACCCTTTCTCAATTTTCACATAATCTGACACAAAATTTATTTTCATCCATTGTTGCCAAAATTTATTAACAAGATCTTTATTGATAGTGTTAAAGTTCAACCATCAAAGTGTTTTCCAGCAGATCAGAGAAACCCTCAATGGCCATGTTTCCAATAAAATTGTCCCTTTTTATGAAAAGCCAAAACCCCCAAAAGGTTGAAGAAAAAACTTTTAGCAAAAACTGAGGAATTTATTTTCAGAAGTGATCTTTCAAAATGTGTTTTAAAAAATTTGCGTTAGATAGAAAGAAATCTACTGACAGTCGTAATATCGGGGACAGGTTAGAAATTAACAAAGGTCCCAATCATTATGGAAACTTGCACCGATTTTGTTATTTGCAGATTCCTTTTTGACAAAGTATCAGCCAATGTTAGTCAGGAGCCCTGTGGCAGCAGTCTGGTGCTGTGAGGAGCCCATCATGTCATCACTATCAGTATAAGAGGAGCTGGTCACAAAGCAACCATTGCCAGTGTTGCACGTCGTGGTAACATTAAGCCCTGCCGTTAAAAACATTTCTTTCCTGTTTTCTTTGTAACTTCTGCTATCAGTTCCCAGTCAAAGATTTTTCATGTCACCTCTCTGATGCTCATCTCTGTTCACCTTATTGGTTTAAAGTCATCCATGTCTAGCAACCGTTCCTCCTCTTTGCCTCCACTATCTCGAACCCTCTGTGTTTCCCTGGCGGTTTATCTCTTTCTTAGGCGTAGGTTTTGACCGATCGATTATTGATTAAGCTCCCCAGCCAGTCCTTTCTCTCTCTCTCTCTCTCCTGTTTCTGTGACCAGAACCAAGCAGTGGACATTCCACATTCTCTGTAATAAACATCCTTGAACTGAATTGTGTTTTCAGTAAATTCTCTGTTTGTGGGATAAAAGATTAAGAAATTTCATGCTGAACAACCAGATCTTTTCAGCCAGATGTGGTTAATCTGGGCGTAGACAGTGGCTGAAGCATGCAGTGCCAAGTGTTTAGTAGTATTCATAACCAATAAACAAACACAGCCCTTATATTCTGACCAATCACACGTAAGGTTTGCTTGCAGGAGGTGGCGAGAAGTTCACTAGAAGGGTTTCGGAAAACAGAACAGACTTCATGAGGCAAAAAAATATATACTGTCAGCCGCAACAATGAGGCGAGAGATCATGCAGGGCTCAAAAACCTGGACATTTTATCAATCAAATCTTTATGTTTCTATTTTGACTTTCTGGTTGATTTGAAAGAATGTTTCAGTGATCATAGATCAATCAGAACTCTTTTTAACCACGTTTCTTACCGTAAGACAATACTTTTTCACTCTCCTTCTATTTCTTAATACTTTGCTCCTATTTCTGCATTCGCTTTGACTCAGTTTAGGGTTGAATAACTTGTTGACAGCTGAAAGACGGCATGATTTAATTATCCACGAGCTTGGACTTTTTTTGCTTAGTCAAATCCAGACAGCATCTTTGCACAACTATGAAGCGACAGAACAACATGGATCCACACTAGCCGTATCGTTCTGATGCCGTGTAGATTACAGTGAAGCAGAAGCTGCTGGAAACACGTTGGTTTCTTTTCTGCAGATGTCTGAGGTAACATGGAGTGATGTTTTGGGTCAGAGACAGATGAAGGGGCGGAGAAGACAATGTAGCTCAGATTAAATAAAGCTGCTCAGTGAGCAGGATCCTCTATCCTTCAGTCAGACGGTGTAGCTGCCAGAGGTGATTAAATTAGTCAGAATCGGTTTATCTTACTTAAATGTTTTTCAGATTCTCAGGAGGGAAAATAAAGGCTGAACAGATTTAGAGAGTTTCTAGAAGATAAACTTAATGGACCAAAAGAAGAAAGTTAAATGTGGGAGGAAATTGTATTCGCACACAACGCTGCAGAATTCCACCGCAGAGCTCCCTGCCTCCCGTCCATCCAATCGGATCGGATCCATCCCGACCGTCCGGCCGGCTGTAAATCCTCTCCTGTCTTTCCTGAGTCCCTCTCTGCTGTCAAGAGTTTTGAATTCATGCTCTCGGCAGCCTGTTAGGGAGATTCAACAACTCACCGGGCAGACATTTACGACGCACAGAGGTTTACACTGACCGTGCTCACTGCGTCGCTTCTGCTCTTTACCGCACCGTGAAAGATGCCATCTCCAGTGCGACCGTCGTGTCATTACTACTGATCAGTGATTAGTCTGTCTGAGCTGTGACTGATCATTAATAACCGATGACAGACTCTGACGCAGGGAACACTGCCAATTAGCATACTAATTCTCTATGAAATATTTAGCTCTGGACGCCCTTTGTCTCAGCTCAGCATGCTGCTGTGAAATCAGAGAGAGTCAGAGTTCCTGCTGATTTATAATCCAAGGTCACATCCGAATTAGAACCAGCAGGGGGAAAAAAAACAGGAATGTTTTAGGACGGAAACCAACTCTCCCTTCAGGAAGCACTGAGTAGCTCCAGGAGGTGGAAAACAGTGAAGAAGTGAAAGTGTTTGGATTGTTGAAAGCTTGCAGGGGCATGAAAGTTATTCAAAGACAAGAAAAATATAATTCTCAGGATGTTTAGGCTTCTGACCCACATAAACAGAGAACTCTCAGGAGAACAGTTATAATGAATTTTATTGTTGTATAATGGGGGTGTAATCCGGCAGCGGGAGACAGCGTGGGACAGTGATGTTCGGCAGGATGGGGGTGAGATCCGGTAACGGGAGACAGCGTGGGACAGTGATGTTCGGCAGGACAGCAAGGACAGAGGAACAGCGGGGAACGGCAGGAAGCACGGAGAGCACGGAGCGCACGGAGCGCACGGCGACGTGGGAGACCGGTGACCATTGATGGTTGATGGATGTTGACGCCAGGGGGGAAGACTGAGATTTGAGTTCCAATCTAGTGGTGGGAAGCGGAGAAGTTGTCCAGGGGGGTGTGCACACCGGATGGAGTGATGCTGGAGCGGGCAGATCGAGCTGAGCCAAGAGGAGCGGAGAGACCAGATGGATGCGAGGAACCGGACAGAGATCATGTGGGGAAGGAGCACGGGAGATGACGGGAACCTGAGGTGAGCACAATGTTGTTAGGAGTGTGGGGAAAAGGGAGCAGCAAAGTAACAAAATCATAAAAACTAGAAAACTACTGGAGACATAACTAGAGCACAAGAAAACTACAAAAAATACGTGAAACACTAGAAATATAATAAACACCAGAGAAGGCGCTGAGACAAGGTTTACCAGGAGTAACAAACACTCAGGCATCGAGTAGCTAGTCCACCACTCCTCTTATAGCAGGCCCAGCTCATCAACGACAACAGAAGGCACCTAGGGTGGCAAACGCTCCAGTAGAAGGTGAGCACGGGTGACCCCCCGTGGACAACTGGAGAGGTGCTTAAAGGAACTCACTGACAATAATAAATCTATTTTGTAACTATAGAAAAACTGATCCAACTGGTTACTTATTGTTTTAGTGTTTAACGCTTACTAAACATGGAAAAACCTTTGGTCCGTTATTTAATTTAATACAAAGGATGGCAGCACATTTAATGTCAACATTTAAAAATATGTGAAGAATTTGTTTCACAAGTTGAGTTGAAACATAAATCTAAAGGTTCCCCATAAACTTGTTGCGCACATTTCTAGTGCTTTAAATGTAGATAAAGTAGTTGGAGGATTAGATGAGTAATGAAGAAATACATAAACTGATTTTAATAAGATATAGAATAAAATCTAGAACCACAAATATTTTCTATTTTAGTTTCTTCACCCAGAACTGAAACAAATGACATGACAGATGATCTTTTCACCCAATCAAACGTTTAATTTCTGTTGGTGCAAAATCGGACACATATTCAATATATATCAAAGTATCTAAAGTGTGAAGGGTCATGTCACAGTTTATCCAATCTGTACATCACGTCGTAACACGTGCGTCATAATTATGCAGAAGAAGAACCCAGACGTAGCAAATATGGACGTAAACAATGTCTGAAGCAAGCAGTGCCGAGTTTATCTCTCTTTTTTCTCAGCTTACGTCATCATGTTCTGATCTTTTGGCATTTAATGAGTAGAAATCTGATTTTAACAAAAAACAGGAAATAAGCATCAAGACCTTCTGCGTGAACGAAGCCTAAGAGAAAAATCGTTTCAGTCTCGTATGAAGATAGTGGCATCACTAAATTTTTTGTCCAATTTTGTCATTGGACAAAAAAGGAAAATCACATAAAAATAGTTCTGAAAAAATAGAAACTGGGTATTTGCACCAGATCGAGCTATTGCTTCATAAATTCATTCAAGATATTCAAAGAAAGTCACCAATGTTCCAGTTGTGGTTCTTTGGGGAAAAAAATACGCTCAGTGAACATCATTTCCATATTACAAAAGTGACCCTGAGTGATTTTATTTGATTTTGTCCCGGGGTCGATTACAATAATCAGGCCTGGCAACTGTGACCTACACGTCACTGTGAATGTGATTTACACACCGTGAACTCAGATAAAATGAGTCATTAGCCGCCTCTGCTGATTTGATGCCAGATTTCCTTCGTCATCCATAAGCGAGCGCCGACACTGATGCAGGGAGGAGCGCTTCGGTCAGCAGAAGGTGATGAGAAAATAAAGGTGTGAGCCTCTTGTTTACTGCTTGTTGCGTGATTTAAAACAAATTCTTCTTATGATTTTACGTGTTATAATTGCATTTATGTGGTTTAAAGGTTATTCTGCACAGCTGAGGCTCCCCGTTTCCCCGATGTCCCTGAAAGCAGCAAAACTTCCATTCAATATGACCAATAATAGGAACTAAGTATCTATCAGAGCAAATAAGATTATGTTAAGATAGTCAAGAGGGAACTTTGAGAAAGAAAAATCAACCTTGAAAATGTGACTAAGAAACAAACAGATGAAACATAAACACCCTGCAGCTTTAACTGACTCCTTCCTTTTATTGTTCCCTAAGTAATTGTGCTCTGGCTCTCCAGGAAGCTTTTTTAAAAGTTTGCCGTCTCAGTTTTACACCAATAAATGTTGCGATACAACCATGGCTACCATCAACATAGTTCGTCTACGCGCATAAGTTCTGGTGGGCGACCAGGTTGTTGTCTGAGAACAGTCGATTATAGTTCATAAAGAAGGCCGAGCAGATGCTGGAACCCTTGAAGGTCTGCAGGCCAGATGACTCAGAGACCGATAAATGAGCCACAGAAACCGTGGAGTCCAGCAGTAGTGTGACGTGGGATCTGCCAGCGAGCGAAGACAGCTTAAGAGTCCAGCACTCAGCAACAAGACAGAGGAGAGTGCCGTCAGCACTGGAGCCACACAACAAAGCTCTGGAGTTGGGGAGGACCCACAATGGAGCTCTGGATTGAACCGAGGCAGGGCGGATACAGGAACCACTAGCTGGAGGGCCGCTGGTTCTGCCGGTTCAGCCAGCCTGCTTTAGGGGGCTGGAGGGTCAGCTGAAAAGTTGACTGGAAAACCACATCTTCTGGCAGCTGGGCTACTGCAAGAGCTTGGAAATCAAGCCATAAAAGAAACGGAAAACGAATAAAGAAGCAGAAACACAACTAATAGATTAGGGCACTAGAAAACAGCAAAAGCTTTTGCTGAATTAGAACTGACACCTTCCATTAACATGGAGGAGGAGATAATGACATAGAGGCTACTATGGTGGACTGAGGATTTGTGGAAGCTGGTGCTAACTGAGATGGACCGACTTGCAGGGAAGGCACAGGGAATCTAATGCTTGAAACTGATTCTGTGTAGGATCCTTTCGAGATCTTAGTAAGTAGTGGCTGTGGTTGCCGAGGGCAAATTCTCACCTGACCAGCAGGTGATGCAGTAGGGTAACCAGACGGCATCAGACGATGTGGGACAGACCAAGGAGTGCACGGCGTCGCTGCACAGCATGCATTGCATGTCAGATCCAGTCACTGGGTCAATAGTCAGACTTGAAGCACCAACGTCATACAAGGAGGAGCGCTTCTGCAGGATCATTGTCTTCTACTGAAAGGAGATAAGGAACAAGATGACCAGGGAATCAAGCTAAGATTGCTCGGTTGATGGTCACTCCATTTTCTTCTGCAGCGGTGGAGAAGGCAGGATCTCCTCATCCTTAAATAGATTTTTCTGAGCCAACTCTAACTGTTTCCAGGCCAGACAGCTTGGTCCAGGTTTTATCTAGATTCTTCTGTCATGGAGCGACAGTTTCTCAAAAAGAATTGAAACTTACCGGAAAAGGAGAAACATGGGGAAGCATGAAGGAGAATCCAGCGAGAATCCATCTTCAAACTGAAGACTTGACCCAAACTGGGTGAGGAACAGAACAATGGTACAAAAGCATGATGAAATGGCCTAGTTAAAGTCCAAAACTCAATCGGATTGGAATAATATGTTGGGGCCTTAAAAGATGTGCAAACCCAAAATAACTTGCATAACATTTAAAAGAAATGTGGAGCATCTATTTCCTCCGGACAACTCAGTACCATGAAGTCGCCACACAAGGCGTGTGATTTATGGTGAAACAATCAGACCATTTATTTCCCGTCTCAGACTGATCACCTCCCAGCTGAGGAACATGAGCGCCAACTCTTCATCGCAGCCAAAGATTTATCACAGGCAGCATCAGATCTCCGTCTGCAGCGACTCTAATTGCTGCTGCTGCAGCCTGTGGTTCTCTATGACACTGTGTCTTTAATACTAGCAGCTGTTAATGTGATTTCCATCAGGCATATAATAATACTTCCTTTTTCAAAGAGGTGAACGTTGAAGTTTCTCTTCAGCTCATTCGGGATGAAACCGAAGATCCAGTTCTTGAAACATACTGCTGAGATTTTCCTGCACAAGTCTCGGTTTCTCTCTCTTTGTTTTGACTAAAAGTCAAACCATAGTCCCAGGGACGGGTTTGATTTTGTTATTCCTGCTCTCAGTGTTGAGTCTACCTGAAATCAAACGGCCGACTGGAATCTAACAAAAAAGCTATTTTCAGTTTATTTTAGATAAACTTTATTCATTTTTCTGGTAAAAAAGGAAAACTATCCATTACATAGAATCACTGCATTCGGTTTCAGGAGTTAATACTGTATATTTTATTAAAGATGTCCAAAATCCTAATGTTAACATTTTTTGTACCTTTTCTTTTAGACCTTTTCATTTCACTCAACTTTCCAACATCATTCTCTGTCTAATAACAGTTAAGTCAGTAGTTTGATGTAAGTGTTTTCAGAACAGGATTTCAAATTTCTGTATTCAAAATGGATGTTCTCATATAGTTTATATTCTTTTGTCTAAGAAAATAAATGAAAGGGCTGCATGGCCACAGTCACCTATCGCCCCTTATTTGAGATGTATGTGTGTTTTCCGAGTTCTGGAACTGTTTCGTTGCTTGTGCTTGACATGTGCAATGACAATAAAGTTGAATCTTGAATCTTGATGGGCTTCATTGGCTAAGTACAAAATTCCTCAAAATAACCAGAGGAAGAGTTTTAGATATTTTACTCTGCGTGTCAAGAATCCTGTAAATATACCAGTTTCGTTTTTTAGGGTGGAATTACTAATAATTTCCATTAAAGCAACACTAAGGAAGATGCAGTTTTGGTTGATTTTGGCGGTCCGATGTGGAGTTTTGCCTGAATGAAGACTCCATTTCCCATGAGAACCAGCGCATAGCGTCCTAAAATCCCGATCTCCCGATCGCCTGCAATTGGATTGAAGTACATTTCAGTTTCCAGTGTCTCTGTGAAGGATGAATAGCGATGAGGTGATGAATCTAATTGTGGTGTAACAATGTAATATAATGACATATGTTTCTTAGTGCCGGTCAAAGCGATACGGACCCCTCGGGCCATAACAGAGATTATGTTTATGAAAAAATGTTATGAAGGTTGAAAAGTTACTTAGTGTTGCTTTAAATAGTCTGACCAAATTAGAGATTTGAGAAAACATCCATATTTGCGTTTGTGTTCAAGGCAAAGCAGAGTTTAGGGGTCTCACCATCACAGTCTGCAGCAAATAATGCAGCACTGACATCACACATCCGACTTTTGTTATTGTTTTGGGTTTTGAACAGAGAAAGAAAAAATGGTACTAGATTGAAGCAGATTTTTACCTTCATTCAGATGCTTTTTGCTTGTAAATGCTTACAAAAACAACTCCACTAGTGTATAAACGTCCCCAGAAGGCACCATGTACCATTCCTAACAAGAAGTCATGGTAGTTTTGAAGGATGTTTAATGGGTGACATAGTTTATGCTTCTACGGAATACTGCCCCCTATGTGTTTGCACGTATTGGTGCATGTTTGTGCGGATGAAAAATATCCTTTTAAACGATGTAACAGATAGTGGGTTTTTATAAATAGCAGGCCGCAAGTGGTGGAGGCTTAAGTCAAGGCTTGTTAATCATGAGGAAGGATATCTGGTTACTTGGACTCAAAAGTAGATATTGAATTTGAAGATGGAGCAGTTTGTAGATGAAGAAAAGTGGTTGATTGTTGACAAAGGTTGAACAGACGTCATGAACCATACTAATAACTGAACACAGGGAATTACAGATGATGAGTGGACACGGCAACCAGTGGGAAACACAAACATAGGAAGGTTACAGGAGAGACCAACGTGACTGAGACGAAGGGACAGAGGAGCTAAAATCAAGGGAAGCAAGGAGAAAACAACAACACGAGGGGGACGACTACAGAGGATCCGACGAACGAGAAGAGATGAAATTTGGGAGAGTGAGGTGAAAAAAAGGGAAAGAACTGATTACTGATCAGGTGCAGCTGTGAGTGACAAAAAGGACGCAGGCTGAGGGAGAGAGAGAGAAAGCAGGAGGAGATCACAGTGAACGACAGTACAACAAAAACTAAAGAACAAGTAAAAGCATGGAACTGAACAATGGCCAAACTAAAACAGGGAGAATACTAGGACTAGGCAAACAAAAAACCATGACATCTTTCTCTCAGATCAAGAAAACTCATCCCTGATTTAGTAGCCCACCACAGACTAGTGTTATTGTAACACTTTACACACTTAGTAACATGACTGCTGTCAGAAGAACGCAAGTACATACCAGGATCAGCATCCTTCCAGAAACCTATCTCTTCTCCTCTCCCTGCAGCACCCGCACTTATCCACATCCAGAGATCCTGACAACAATTCACATTTCACTTAAGACATAAATAACTTAAACTGCCTACCCATGCAAAGGAAGAAAGCATAGAAGAACAAAACAAAACAAGACTAGCTTCTTGTGACTCTACCTTTCTCATATCTTATCCTAAACCATTAGGCTGAGTTTATGTGTATACGTTTAGCACTCTTTTATCCAAAGCAGCTTACAAAGTAGGCACAATATTGCACTTATTATCAATCTGACTATAAGCTATCTCGAGAAAAATCGCTAGTCAAAGTCAGTGTTGACAGTGAAGAGATAGAGGGACGTACAGAGAGAGTAGTAGAGGGGGTATAGAGGTCTGGGTAAGAGTTAGGATAGGAGATGATCTTTGTAGAGGTGGGTCTACAAGACTTTCTAGAAGACAGACAGAGACCCTGCTGTTCTTGTGGTGCTTGGTAGGTCATTTCACCATCTTGGAACAACACAAGAAAACAGTCTGGATTGTCTTAAGCATGATGTAGGAACTGTTAAACGACAATCCAATAATGACCAAAGTGACCGAGCTGTGACATAAGCCTTTGAAAGTGTAGAGTAGATGGGAGCCGTATCCTTTAGTACTTTGTAGGCTAGAATCAGCAACTTGAATTCCAATATCTGGGTTGATGATGTTGAAGGTTGACAGGACCATCTGTTAACCTGTTTAAATATCGAGTGGCAAATGATGTCTCTAAGATGCTTCAACACTACCTTCTCAAATTGTTATTTTTTTTGACCAAAGTGACATCCTGCCATTAACCATGGCATGGTGCGTTTCTTGGAGATGATGCATTCTGTAAAGTTATGCTGTTAGAGGTTTAGGTTGTTGGGTATATTCTGACAACTCTTTCTCACTCTACCACTTCCATCTACTATTCACTTTGCATTAGTTGCTCCTGTTTTAACCGATAACTTTATGTTACGATTTCTTTTTCTCTCTACATAGAAGCTACACCTGGTCTAGCGCTCTCCTAGCTGTGACACCTTCACGGAGTGAAAAATCAGCTGGTGGTGCTCCCAGCAACTCGACGTTCACAATGTCCCGCTGTTAATTTTTACTTCTTACTCAAGGCATACCTACATCTGTTTCTTTTTATGATTTTTTAGTGGATGCCCCCTTGCGCTGAGCTATGTTCTGGTTAAGGTTCTGTTGGAGGTTTCTTCCTGTTAAATTGAAGTTTTCTCTCCCCACTGTTGCTTCATGCATGCTCGATATGAGGGATTTCTTCTGTCTCTGCTGGTCATAGAGGTGAATTCTGTAGGTCTATGGATCAGTGCCATTTAATCTAATCATATGGGCTGGTTTATTTAAAATTCCTTGGTATTAAAACTGTGTAAATTGACACTATATATATAAACTGAAGTGAATTGGTGTGGAATTAGGATGCATGTCTAATATAAATGAAGTAAAAGTTGTTTTGACTGTGGATGCTTTTAAAAACAATCGGATAGGTATCTGAATTTAGTATGACAAATTGATATTATACAATTTGAATTATTTGGTGAGAAAAGATTGGTGGTTTTATGTTTACACTGGTATGAAAAGGCTAGGTATGAGCAAAACACTGCATTTGTGTAGCTTTTGCCTGCTGTGTAAAAGTAGCCTTATAAACCCTCAGTTCACACTGGAATTGGAGCATTCTGCCGTTGCGTCTGGGAATTTTAGCAACTAAAATTAGTATTGTCTATTGGGAGCTTCTGCTGCAGACTGCTGCCAATTGGCCAAATGTTAGATTAGCATGAAAAATGTGAGCTCATGACCTAAATTGTTTTGTGTTTAAAATATTCCTATTTTATTTCAACACTCCAATTTTGTGATGATATACTTAAAATACATTGTACAGTCATAGTTCAAAGGATCTGCAGATAGACACTTATACATGAATCACATACTACAAATCCACGAATCCTTTGCTGGTGCCATTTTTTTTTTTACATGTTTTGCATAGTGTGTTTCTGTAGTATTAAAATTAGTTTCTTCTTAATTAAATGTTAAAGGTTTAATTAGTTTCTACATAAAATGGTGTCAGATTTAACCTGTAGAGAAGAAAATATGTTTTTCACACACGTTAATGACAATAAAAATAAATCTCACAGTAAAAATTTTATTCAGAAAAAATAAAGTATGTGACAGTGATGCATGGCTCTGTCTGTTACTGCTGCAGCAGCTGCATGAAAAACAGCCACGACCTCATTCTGTTTCCTCCAGCTGCAGATTAAACTGTGGTAGCGACTTTTCCAAACAAAGCTCTCATGAATTTGTGAATTAGTGCGCAGTGCAAACAGATGGTTTCTGGTGTAAACTGGTCACGGCTAGAGGTGGATCAGAATCGAAGATTGAACAGCAGAGGGCAGCTCTGCAGGAGGCGACGAGGAGCTCTGGTGACGGACGCAAAACCAAACGTTTGAGTTGATTCCGATTCAGTTTTTGATGCCTTCATAATCCCGCTGAAGTTCAGATACATGTGCAAATGTAAGCAGTCATTTTATATTTTACCCTACATTAATCAGTGAATGACCCCAGCCACTTAAAAAGAACAGAAAAGGCTCATTTACTTCTAGTTTTAACCTTTTCTGAAATGTATTCCTTCATGTAAACCTCAAAGTAAGCAAAAGAGATTACCCTACATTGTTTCTTTTGTTGGTGGGTTCTACCACTACTGGACTTTGTTGAACAGTAAACTGACATAAAACACTGGAAAGACATGCAGCAAATAACCCAAAACCTGGAACCCAACCCGAGCCATTCAACATTATAAGCAACGGAGTCAACCAATCTCGGCCAATGCAGACTGAAACAGCAAGAGATCAATGAAGGGAACCTCTGCAGGTGATTAATCAAGGTCTCAAACTAAGGAAAAAAAGCATGAACTGATGGACTCATAACCGTTCCACCGGGATAAACCCAAAATAAAGACACGTACCTTAAAAAACTGCTCTAAAGATGAAAGAAACCGATTTGAATTGGTAATATGGTTAAAAACTACTTCCTCAGATTTGAGTTTTTTATCATCTCACTTTTAGCAGGGATCAATCAGAACCAAAAAAAAGATCTTCATATTCATAGATGGTCATATTAGGTAGGAGCTTTAATGTTTTATTTGAGTCACTCTTACGATGGCCGACAGGTAAAAACATGCAATAACAGCAAAACACACGAATGATGTAAACCACACGCAACCTAAAAAAACTAAAATGCAGCAGCAACATTCTCAAACTAAACCTCAGCTCAACAGATAGATATCTGTTAGATGCAACAAGCTTTGAGGACAAACACTGTCCAAACAATTGAAAACATGTTGGAACACTAAATCCATCCTTGCATATTTTACCTGCGTCCGCTGCTTGATACAGTCTGAATTTCTCTGCAAAATCTGAGTTTACATTTCTCTCTTAAACCATTACAAGGATCTTAAAGCAGTTGTGGGGAGAACAGGAACGTGTAAAGAGGCTCAAGCAAGAAAATCTGCATGATAAAGGAGCAGTGCTGCAGGTTACAAAAGAGCCATAAGGAGATTTTGAAATGCAAACAAACAGGATGGGAAACATTTTTATATTTACTTGTAGTTGTGTGAAATTGGTGCATTTTAAAAGATACAAAACCAGTTTAGAAGATTAATTGAAAAGGAATATTAAAGATATGCCAGAGAAGTACCAGTATGGAGCTAATTATTAGTTTATCCATTTTGCTAACCTTATAATAACTTAGCTTCAATAAAATGTTCCCGTATTTAGTAAAAAAAGCACACGTTCTGTATTGAGTGGAAAACGACGCAGTTTGTCCCGTATTACAGTGGGAGTCAAAAAATAGTCAGTAAATAGCTGATGGAAAATCAATAACAGAGCGTGTTAGTTAGAAGGTTTACAGTAGCACATGGTGGCAAACTTATGATCACTGAAGATTATAAATTAAACTAAAAGATTAAAGTTTGTGTTAAAAAAAATTATAGGAAGAGAACGAAAGGGAAAAAGAAAAGGATATGGATGCAAAATAGAATAATCAGCCATAAGGAGCAGAAAACATAAACTTTGATATTATTTGTATTCAGTATTATGGAAACTGACGTTTTTATCTATAACTGTGTTTAAAAATAGCCGTGGCTTGATCTCTACTTTAAAGGGTAAAGACAATGAACATTTTTGACATTTTTACATGTTTGTTAATGTGTATAACGAACAACAACAAAAGTGCATATATTGAGTGTTTAATTAAAGTGGTTTTAATTTCATTTTTGGGTAAGAAATATTGACATCCAAGCAATATTTTCCTGGTATGTTTTAGCCCCTCAGAGCCAGAAGTCCTTTTGTACAACTACCAACGGTTTGAATTCTTTTATTTCTTAAATAAATTAGAGAGAACATGCCGTATTATATTTAAATTTTACTGGGTTACTTTTACATTCCTGTACTGTAGACTTGAGGTCTTCCTTTACTATTCTCTTCTGCCTTTAGGATCCTAGACTTTCCTCTATTTTGAAAAACATTTTTACATTTGCTTCAATCAGTGTTTGGCTTTTCAGAAAAAGAGTTAATGAACAAAAGGAAATGGAAACACAGGTTCTAATATAGTGTCTCCTTCAACAGCTTCCCTTGTTTTACAGCCATTCAGCATCAGCGTTTGAAGTGAATTGACCAGAATACACCGAGCATAATTTAATCAAACTACTAGATGCCTGATTCACATTTTCTTTCTTGTTGATTCTTTAAAAGTTCTCTCACAATTCACAGGAAAATTGGATTTAAACAAAACTACTTAAACAAAAAAGCAACGGGCCATTATTGCAAACACATAAATGGAGAGTAGTAGGAGAAACTAGTTTATTGAGAAAAATGGGTTTTCAACTCTCTGCCTCAGTGAAATAAAATAAAATATATGGTTGAAGGATTTTAGAAAATGTTTTAATATCACTAATATTGGTAAACATAGGAATACCAAAATGTGGATAATGAGTAATCAGGTCAGCCGGCCCGCACATGAGGGTCCCTTTTTGTTTTTTCACGGAGTTGGAAACCCTAGTTCCAGATAACATTTGTTTAAGGTTTGGTAACTTTATTTTCATACTCCTTTGTCGAATTCAGTTTCAAAAACAACTTTATATAAAACAATAAAACAAACCGGGACAAAATAACTGTAGTAGAAAAGTAAAGAAGTAAAGTAAAGTAAAAAGTAAAGAAGACATGGACATGGCGTTAGCAGAGCTCATTAATGTATGGGGTACACACTGCTGGCGTTAGATTTTTCAACCTCAATAAAAGTAATCAAATATTAAAGGATTTTACTTCCTGTAAATCTAGGTTTACTAGTCATTAGTAACACAATCCTTTAATATAGATCTAACTTTGTTATTTAGCAGAGGACGAATTGAGCCTTGGCAGTTTTCTCTCAGTTGGCCACAAAGCCATCATCAACCTTTCCGGATGTTTGTCTTGAACTACCTGGAAGTCTTTTTTTTTTCTTTTTCTCCAGTTAAATGGAAACAACAAGCATCTTCCCTCACGACTCCATTCCTGAATGAGAGTTATTATCCCACCCACAGCTCCGGCTGACAGCCGTCTTATTGAAGCCACGTTTCCTGTCAGTCAGCAGCAAGTCTATAAGCCACATAGATCTTTCCTGCTGTTGAATCTGATACCGAAGAACAGATACACTTGTTCTGGCACAAATAGAGCTGCATGCTGGATTTGATTGATTTTAATGACATTGTTTGACTTTAAGCACCATTGACAATTTGGGAAGATCACTCCAGATGTTGGATGTTAGCCGGCTTTATCTTTTCCCTAACCTATAAGGATCTGGAGCATGTTTGAGCTAGTACACCCATGGCTGTTTCCCAGTGAGAAAGCTACTGATGAAGGAGGAAGAAAGCCAAAAAACTGAGCGTTTGGCTTAAACACAAGACACTAACCAATACAGATCACCAAAAACACTTGTGAAGGTATGATGTAACATGAATGCATCAAAAATATTGAAATCCTGGAGGACAATTGGTTTCCATCTGCAGGAGAATATTTAACTTCCAGCAAGACAACGAACCGAAGGGTCCGGATAAAGCTGCACAGAAATCTATAGTGGCCCAGTCAAAGCCCTGACGTCAATCTCAGAGAGAATCAGTTGCTGGACCGGAAAAGGTCACCATAGGAAAACTTCAGCGTCCAGATGAGCCAGTCTAATTTAGACCAATCAAAGAATCCGTGCTGAAAACTGACTGGAAGAACCTGAAGAGTTTTAAACTTATTTCAATATGTTCATTTAATGTCATTATTTTGTTCATATTGAATCAATTTTGTTTGTACTTGCCAGATTTTGATGACTAAAAGCAATGAAAATAGAGGAAAACATCCAAGGGTGCAAATATTTTTATGGGCAATTTATTTAAAGAGCTGTCTGGTGACAACGGAAATGTATGAATGATGTGGAAAGTAAAATAAATAATACATGGGAACAGAATTTCCCCTCGTTCATATAGTTTTATGTCCTTTAGGTTATATTTTGTGAGGGAGAGTTGGTTGTACTCCAGATTATTCTTTACTCTTTTAACAATTTGGATAGAATCTAAAACAAGAAATCACTATAAAGTCAAAATTCTTGTTAAAAACAATTAACTAAGATATGAGACTAAATTTAATCATAGTGTTTTTTTTCCATTTGAGTTCAACTAACTGCAGCTTCTTTCTGTAGATTTCTGTACATTTTTCAAAGCTTAAGCGGTTTTGTTTGTTTGTTTCTGTTTTATTTGCTTGCTTGTTTGTTTGTTTGTTTGTTTGCTTGTTTGTTTGTTTGCTTGCTTGTTTGTTTGTTTGTTTGTTTGTTTGCTTGCTTGTTTGTTTCTGTTTTATATGTTTGTTTGCTTGTTTGTTTGCATGTTTGTTTGTTTGCTTGCTTGCTTGTTTGCTTGTTTGTTTGCTTGTTTGTTTGCTTGTTTGTTTGTTTGCTTGCTTGCTTGTTTGCTTGTTTGTTTGCTTGTTTGTTTGCTTGTTTGTTTGCTTGTTTGTTTGCTTGTTTGCTTGCTTTGCGCCCTCCTACCTGTCCGCGCTCAGAGCCGTCAGCGTGAACACCGACACCCCGACGGAGGTGAGCTGGATGACGGGGATGAGTTTACACGCCGCCTCCCCGAACACCCACTCCTCGGAGAAGTAGCGGAAAGCGTCCACGGGCACGCAGGTGACCAGCAGCAGCAGGTCCCCGGCCGCCAGGCTGGAGATGAAGATGTTGGGCACGCTGCGCATGGCGCTGTTGGTCACGAAGATCTTCACCAGCGTGATGTTGCCCAGCAGGCCCACGGTGATGATGAGGATGTAGGCGGATGTCATGACACAGCGCACCACGAAGTGCACCGTCTCCCCGCCGTCCGAGGAGCCCCACCAGCCGGGCTCCAGGGTGGAGTTGGGGGCCGGAGCCTCGGAGTCTCCGGGAGGATCCGGGGAGACGCTGGTGAGGTAATCTTCAGCCATGAGGAGGGATGGAAAACTCAGGCTGCTGTGCGTAAAAATAAAGCAGCTGGATCAGACAAAAAAAAAGTTTGGAGCAAGACTTGATCCCTGCAGGTCTGAGCTGCAGAGTGAGGAGAGACGGAGCTGAGCGCGTAAAGAGGAGGATGGAGGATGCACCTGTTGGGAGAGCAGTCTCTCTCTCTCTCTCTCTCTCTCTCTCTCTCTCTCTCTCTCTCTCTCTCTCTCTCTCTCTCTCTCTCTCTCTCTCTCTCCTCAATCGCACAAGACGCAAGACTCAAATCATTTCCAAAGGAAAGTTGAGTGGAAGAAAGAAAAACTTGGGAGAAATGCATTTCTGCAAGGAAGATCATACCTCCTAAAATGTATAAGAAACAAAAACGAGACAATAAAACTGAATTCAAAATGAATTAAAAGTCTTGATTATCTAGTTCGGATATCACAGCAGACAAACTTTTTCTCCCTAGCTTTTAATCTGTTTTATGTGAACATTTAAAGTTAAACTTATCATTTATCCAATCTTTTGATATTTTAATTTTCGCTTTTGTCATATGAACCAGGCTGTTTTAACCTGTAGAGCACTTTGGTCAACCCTGGTTGTTTTTAAATGTTTTAAATGTGAGTCTGAGTTGTGATCTTTTTCACCCCCTCATCTGGTTAAATGGCCCCTTCCTAAATACTAAATCTGGCTTTTATATAGTTCTTTGAGACATGGTGGGTATGCACTCTATGCAACGCATAGGGGCGCTGCACTGGAGGGGGCTTCAAAACTCCTAATAGAAGAAAAAACATTTCTAGTTGACATTTTCTATATTTAACAGCATGAAATGATCTATAACAGAGTAACGACACTGATTAGGCGCCCCTCTGCTCCTTCACCTCCCCTCCTATCGCTCTCCCGTCCATCACAGTTGGCTTGGGCACGCGCCCCTAAGTGACGCACTCATATGGAATCAAATAAGGGTCAGAAAGAAGTTGTACTTGTAAAAAAAAGATTTGCAATTGTAATAAAAAGATTTGTATCTATAAAAAAAAAAAAAAAATCCAACCTTAAAGTTTGCAAATCTCAAGTTACAATTGTAAAAATCTCAAAGTACAAGTACGAATTTTGACCCTTTGTTGACGCCTGAGGGAATAGCCAATCAGCACGTTGCTTATTGACTTGTCCACTAACCCGGTGCCCACCCACTCACCAACAAGCTATCCAATCAAGGAGCAGCAATTTCTGCCAGCGCGACAACAGACAGAGCCCAGTAACAGAAGGAGGATGGGGTCGAGCGCATGGTGAACTTAAACAGTGAGTTAGTTTAAAATTGGATGTTGGATATTCAAGCTCCGTGGAGTTAGCAGTGTCCCTGCTGTGAGGGCCGATGCAGGCGGACTGATTTCGGCTTTGGCTCTTCGGTTTCTCCCTCCTAGGAAACACGGTTGTGTATTTAGGGACAGACATTTCAAAACCGAACACTCTTGAGAACAAGAATAGCATTTTTGTTTTGGAACACAATGACAAAACAATACTGTGGAATATTCTACAGCATTACACAGATAAGGCGCTCTTCTGACTCCATCCTCCTTTTTAATATGTATTAATACTGTTCTTGTTTGAGTTAATGGAACACCCTCTCAAAACTAGAGGTTTAATCTTAAGGGCTTAATCTTCCATAAAAAATATGTTAGTATAATTATATATATATATATATATATATATATATATATATATATATATATATGAAAAACAGGGAGAGAGACTCGGAGCAACGGAAGAACATCATAGGAGATCCAGCGGTGAGTAGAATGAAGAACCAGGTATATATGCTGGGAGGGTGAGTAGTGGAACAAAGGAAATGACTTTATTGCAAGTGTGTATGATTATTCTTGGAAAGGACTAAGGAAGAAAAAGAGAGCACGGGGCAACTGGAGAACACAGGGGGGAAGGATATCACAGAACACTAAACACAAGACAGCATAAATACACAATAAACAATGACACCATGACGCTGAGAACTTTCAAAGTGTCACCAAATATCGGCGCAAACAGCTCAAGTGTCACAGAAACAGATCTAAAAGTAGAGAAATCTGTCGGCGAATTTGTAATCTGATGCTGACTCTACATGTCAGGATGTTTCTGATGAATATGGAAGCTTTTAGTGAGAAAATGTGCAACAAAAAAAGAAACAGATGAGCTGGATGTTTTATACACTTTTAGGAGTCTGTCTGAATAGAAGGGTGTGTGTTTTTTGTAGTTTTTTTTAATAAACCAGCCGCTTATCTCTGCGTAGTTATTCACCGTGGGATTAAATCTGCTAAAAGCTTTTTATGGCATGCATTTCGAAGGCTTGACCGGGAATCCGTTTAGAGCTCAGACATAACATTCCAAATATCTTAATACGGTAAAAAAAAGTACGAAAGCATCAAGCGATCTGACTCAGGCGTCCATGTGCAGCGGGACAGAGATAACGTCGTCTTCGTCCAAGTTTTCTTGGAGACGAGGGAGGCCGTCTGTGTGCTTTCCATTTTACTGCTTTAATGAGACAACCGGCCGAGTGGGTCTGATGCTGTCACAGATGGGTAAGTCAGAGGTGGAACGACTTGAGATCTTCACTCAGTGTTCTTTCTTATTAAAGATCTAATCTGTCGTTTCAGAAATTCTGCAGCAAGTTTGATTGCTGACACCCGAAAAAAATGTCAGAAAGAAACCCATTTAGTGACACTCTGCTGCTAATCTGAACCAAGCACCCCAGCAAAGCTACATTCTCACAGAAGGTCTTGATGCTCGCAGTTTTAGATCAGTTTTTTTTATGCACGGAAGAAGAACATAGAGATCTTACAGCAGAGCAACAATTATAGAATTAACAAAACCTCTAACTTCTAGATTCCAACAGAGAAATGTTTGATAAGCAGTGGAGGATGGCTGTCGTGATAGATGTGATCATCCCAAATGATGCTAAAATAATGAAAAAGGAACATGAACCCACACTGGAGAAGTAGCTCCAGAAGTTACCTAGACAAACATCAGACCACTCAGTTCAGAAGAGCCAAAAAGTTAACGCTGCTTTCTAAATATCGGCCCAGTTTTCCTTACTAGTTGTATGCAACCTTTAACATTTAAATAAATATTTTTGCCATCAGTTCACTGGCAAAAACCAGTTTAGGGCCATAAAACACATTTATATTAATATCTGCTAAATCAATGGTTTAGTAAATGTTGAAGAAGAACTACTGTTTGTTTTTTCAATATAAAAAAAAGAAATGTTTAAAATAGAGCAAAAAAAGATGAGGTGTAGTTTTGTCTATGTGATAATAATATATTTGTAAAATAATTGAAAGCAACACTGTGGCCCACTACGGACAAAAGAGGTAGTGCCCGAAGGAAGACTGCGTTTCCCATGAGCACCAGCGCATAGCGTGGTAAAATCCTGATCTCCCAGTCGCCTACAGTTGGATTGAAGTACATTTCTGTTTCCAGTGTGTTTGTGAAGAATGAATAGCTATGAGGTGATATATCTAATCGTGGTGAAACAATGTCAGATGATGATGTTGTAAACAAGAAATGAGGAAAGTGATGTATCCTGTAAAGCAGTCTGCACATTTGTAGTTGTTCTGCCACCCTCCTCAGAGTTGCTTAGTGCCATTTAAAGCGATACCTCGGGCCGTGACAGAGGCGTCATTCAATGAGCTGTAAGTCGACATATGAGCACAAAAGTTATTAAAACATTTAATGAAGGTTGACTAATCTCATTGTACAATGTGTATAATGAAAATAAAGGCTATTCATTCATTCAAAAGTTACTTAGTGTTGCTTTAAAAATGAAAGTACTGGTTCGGACCGGCTTAATTTGGGAAACATGGAAGGTGGGATGGACACGGAGTGATGAAGGGAGACGGAGACGAACAGAGGACGGATTAATGATGGAGTCGATGGTATAGGGGCCGATGAAACGAGGCAAGAGTTTGCGAGAGACAGGCTTCAGGGATATCTCGGGACGAGAGCCAAACCTGCTGACCAGGACAGTAGGTGGGAGCCGGTGTGCGTCTCCGGTCAGCTTATTTTTGTTTAGGGCTGAGGATCGTTGTAGGGCCGGGATGGTCTCCTTCCAGATGTTTCGGATGCGGTAAATGTGATGATGAACGGAGGTTACCGAGATATCCCTTTCGTCGGCGGGGAACAGTGGTGGCTGGTATCCTAAGGAGATCTGGAAGGGAGACAAACCAGTGGCAGCAGAGATGTGTGAATTGTGAGAACAGTCAACCCAGGGAAGGTGCTGGTTCCAGTCGGTCTGATGGGTGGAAGTGAGACATCGGAGAGCTGCCTCGACCTCCTGGTTAAGTCGCTCTGTCTGACCGTTAGACTGCGGGTGGTAACCAGAAGTGAGACTGGTCTTGGCCCCCAGGGCTGCACAAAAATGTTTCCAGACTTGAGAAGCAAACTGGGGGTGGGACAGGATATCTACGGGTATGCCGTGTAGCCGGAAGACATGTTTTACCAGGAGTCGGGCAGTCTGGAAAGCAGAGGGTAACTTGCAGAGGGGAATGAGATGGCATGCTTTGGAGAAACGGTCTACGATGGTGAGAATGGTGGTCATACCTTGGGTGGATGGAAGGCCAGTGATAAAATCAGCGGCGATGTGGGACCAGGGACGTTTGGGGATCTCGAGGGGCTGCAAAAGGCCAGAGGGGGGTTTATTACCGGTCTTATTACGTGAACAGATGGGGCAGGCTTGAACGTAATCGATGACATCTTTGTGAAGGTTTGGCCACCAGAACCTACGGGAGATCAGAGCTATGGTCCGACTGGAACCAGGGTGACAGGAGAGTCGAGAAGTGTGGAACCAGTGAATGACTTGTGAATGGACGGAAGATGGTACATACATAGGCCTTTGGGGAACGGTCCGAGGGTCAGGTTCACGGAGGAGGGCCTTTTGGACGATGCCTTCGATCTCCCAGGATACCGAGCCAACCACGCAGTCTGGAGAGATTATGGGAGCTGGAGCAGGGTGAGAATCATCAGGAGAGAACTGGCGGGAGAGGGCATCGGGCTTGACGTTTTTGGATCCTGGCCTGAAAGATATGGAGAGGTTAAATCGGGAGAAAAACAGAGACCAGCGAGACTGTCGGGGATTTAGACATTTTGCAGACTTGATATATTCTAGATTGCGATGGTCGGTCCAAACCAGCACTGGATGGTTAGCACCCTCCAGCCAATGACGCCATTCCTCTAGTGCAAGTTTAATAGCAAGGAGCTCTCGGTCTCCCACGTCGTAGTGCTGCTCAGCAGGGAATAGACATCGGGAGAAGAAGGCACAGGGATGAAGCTCCTCCGATGTCTTCCTGTCCTCCTCCGATCTCTGGGAGAGGATAGCTCCCAATCCCAGGTCGGAGGCATCGACCTCTAAAGTGAACTGTCGAGAGGGATCTGGTTGAACTAAAACTGGGGCTCGGGGAAAAAAGGGTCTTGATCTCTTGAAAGGCTTGTTCGGCTTCGGGGGTCCAGAAGAAAGTTCTCTTAACTGAAGTTAGGGGTGTGAGTGGGGAAACGGTCTGACTGTAGTTATTTATGAAGCTACGATAAAAATTGGCAAAACCTAAAAAGCGTTGTAACTGTCGTCTTGAGTCTGGAGTGGGCCATTCTGTTACTGCGAGAACCTTGGTGGGGTCTGCTCGGATCTGCCCGCCCTCGAAGATATAGCCGAGAAATGTGATGGATGTTTGGTGAAACTCACATTTCTCAGCTTTGATGTAGAGGCGGTTCTGCCGGAGACGTTGAAGGACTAGACGGACGTGGGATCGGTGCTCGTTGGGATCTTTTGAAAAAATAAGAATGTCATCGAGATAAACAAAAACGAATATGTTGAGGAAGTTACGGAGAACGTCATTTATGAGAGCTTGGAAAACAGATGGAGCATTTAACTTAAACCAAAGGGCATAACTAAATATTCAAAATGTCCGAGGGGGGTTTTGAAAGCTGTTTTCCACTCATCCCCCTGGCAAATAAGGACGAGATGATAGGCATTGCGAAGGTCTAATTTGGTGAATATGGTGGCGTTGTGAAGTGATTCGAAAGCTGCGTTGATGAGAGGTAATGGGTATTTTTTTTTAACTGACATGTTTTTTAGTCCTCTGTAATCTATGCACGGTCGGAGCGAACCATCTTTTTTGGACACGAAGAAAAAGCCCGCCCCGAGGGGAGAAGAGGAGGACCTAATAATGCTAGCGGCGAGGGACTCGTTTATATAGGTCTCCATCGATTCCCGCTCTTTGTGGGAGATATTATAGAGACGACTGGAAGGCAATGGGGCTCTTTGAAGAAGATCGATGGCGCAGTCATAAGGTCTGTGAGGGGGTAGGGAGCAGGCCTTACTCTTGTTGAAGGCCTGCCTCATGGTCCAGATATTCCTCGGGGACATTACTGAGGTCCTGGGAATTGATGGAGACGTCTTCCTGGGGCAGGCTAGGAGGAACGGCGGCCTGGAGACAAGAGGAGAGACAGTTAGATGACCAGGAGGAAATGGAGCAGTCTGACCAGTTGATGGTGGGATTATGGTCCTGGAGCCAGTCAAACCCTAGCACTATATGAGGTTGAGAAGAAAAAAAAACAAAAAATGGTCTTGATTCTTTATGGTTTCCGGAGATAACTAACTGTAGAGGACTGGTGATGTGGGTTATCTGAGTTAATGATCTGCCATCTAGAGCGGCAACCTGGAGCGGGGTGTCAAGGGCTGAGTTGGGTAATTGTAACTGGTCAACGAGTACTTGAGCAACTAGAGATCTTTACTACCCGGAATCAGTCCAAACGGACAGGTTGAAGGTTTTATGGTTATGGATCAGTGTAGCCGGAAGAAGAAGACGTGACTGGCTAAGACGATTGATTTGGTCCGTCTGTTGCCTAGCGCTTACAGACGGACCTTCTCTGGGAGTTTCTCCTTACGGAGGGTTGGACAATTGGCAATGTAATGACCTGGGGTTCCACAGTATAGGCACTCCCTCGACTGCATCCTCCGTTGCCGTTCCTCCGGGGTTAACCTGGTTCGTCCGACCTGCATGGGTTCCGGTCCCGGGGGCAGCGATTTACGGGGTTCAGGGACAGTCCTGGGGGAGGCTTCGAGAGGCTGGAACGAAGGCTGAACGACTGCGGGGGCCTGGCTGACAGATATTCTGCGGTTTACCCTTAAACGGTCCCTTTCTCTCAGACGGCCATCAACAAAACTCATCTAGCTTATGGGGTTCATCAAACAAAGCGAGTTCATATTGTAAATGTTCATTCAAGGCGTGAAAAAACGCGCTCTTTAAAGAGCGAGGGTCCCATTCCAACCGGGCCGCCAGAGTTCTAAACTCAATGGCAAATTCTGCCACGGTCTTGGAACCCTGTCTTACCTTCTGCATCTTACAGGAAACCGTCAAATAATCGGTCTCATGACGAAAAACCCTTATGAACTCCTCTCTAAAGTCATGAAAAAACAAACAAAACTCGGGATATCTATGGAAGCGAGATTCAGCCCATTTGAGCGCTGTTCCGGACAACTGACCGATAACAAACGCTATCTTGGCGTCATCATTGAGAAATGAATGTGGCGAATAGGCAAAAACCAACAAACACTGTATCATAAACCCCTCGCAGCCGCCAGCACTTCCGGAGTATCTCCGGAACCGGAAGTGAGACCCCTCGGGGAACCGGAACCGGAAACTCATGACGCGGAAGTGGTGGTGACGGAGGGATGGAAGCTGTGGCGCCCTCATACGGAGGGGCGGTGAGTTCAGAGGCTTTTGGAACCAGATTCTGGAGGAGAGTTGTTATTTGATCCAAAGTTAGATTTTTTGTAGCTTGAGAATTGAGCATGACTGATCTGAAATAACCCTCCTGAGAGTCTCCTGTGGGTCCGCTTGGCCTGAGTGTTCTGTCATGTTATTTAAGCTTCGGACCCACATGAAATGAGAACTCTCAGGAGATATTGACAATGATTTATTTAGATTGAGGTGGAGAAAGACATCCGGCGGTGAGCAGCAATGGGCAAACAGCAACGAGCAGCGAGGAACGGGAAACAGCAACGAGCAGCGAGGAACGGGAAAAAGCAACGAGCAGCGAGGAATGGGAAACAGCAACGAGAGGCGAGGAACGGGAAACAGCGGGGCGGCTGTAAACGGCAGGGAGCTCAGAACGTCTACGACGTGGGGGAACGGGAGCCTCTGAAGGTGAGGGCAGGTAAGGTGAGGAAACGGCAGTCGGTTGAGGAGAAATGAAGGGAACGATCTTACTTGGAGAGAGTGAACTGTTGTCGCCAGGGAGGAGTGAGTGGTGAGTTTCTTTCAGCAGAGTCGGTGAGGCTGTAGTCCAGAGGGGTAGTGCAGCTGATGGAGTTTGCTGGAGCGGGCAGACTGAGCTGAGCCAAGAGGAGTGGGAACCAGATGACGAGGGTAACCAGAGAGGATCTTGAGGATGATGTGAGTTCTGGAGTGAAGGAAACCTGAGGTAAACACAACTGTGGCGTGGGAAAAAACGCAGCTCATCAGCGCCAACCAGGCGCACCTGGGGTGGAAGGAGCTCCAGCAGAGGAGGAGCACTGGTGACCCCCCATGGCCAACTCGAGAAGTGGCTGAAAAGAAAACTCACACCGACAATTGGTACTTTTTGGTCATCCTGTTGTGGGACTTTAAGGCAATTTTTCATAAAAAACGGCTAAAATCTGCATTTGTAATCATAAAGGTTAATACTAATAGACACTAATAAGTAAATAAGTCACTCTTATTTTCATAGAATAAACACTAAATATACCTTAATATGCTTTAAATACAATCAGTGAAGACCTTCATAGGAAATTTGAATTAATTTCATTGACTGCTTTCCAAACATCAGCTAATAGCGTGTGAAGTAGCATTGAGAATTTTTTTTTTTACGAATCGAGTGGCATTTTTCTTTAAATACATGTTAGAAAGAATAACTGAAAAAATATTAGGAGCTCATAAATTGGCTCATACTGATGCTGATGGTGATGTTTCGTGCTTCCCTAGCTGGAACAGCTTACTTTAGGGACAGCAGATATCTGCTTTATTTTGAAAGACCTGCCTGGAAACGTCTGACCTCTACGTCATCTGACTTGGGCACCTGAGCTGGACTGTCCAACAGCTGGGATGAGACGGGCATCTGTGTGTGGAAACAAAGCGAGGGGATGAACAGCACTCCGCCAGGATTCCGGTTGGTGTGTGGATTAACTTCTTCTTTCTGGTTCTGGTTCCCGTCTTTCTGCCTTTGGGCCCTCAGATGTGTGCGCAGTAGGCTTGTGTGTGTGTGTGTGTGTTTTGTGAATGCAAGTTTCAACAACATGTATGAATCACAGAAAAAGAATCTTTAATCTTTTTGTTTTTAGATTATTCATAAAAATGATGAGCCTGTTTCCAGGGATTGAAGCTTCAAATGTCAAAAATAACAAGAATAAATCCATCAGTTGTTTCATCTAACCAGTAGGTGTTCTCTCTGCATTGGGGACCACAGGAGGGCTTTTTCGCTGACACGGTTCTGTAGGCATTACAATGCAGGCGGCCCCGGCCCCCTTACCATCCCACCCCCTGCCCATTGTTGTCCCCCCGGGACCCTGTTGTCTTTTTCCACTTACTGGGTCAGTTGATGTTTGGTTGGAGATAAAAGGGTTTCAGGAGAGAAAGAGGTGGAAGGTTTCAACCACAGGTTTCTGGAGTCCTGGCCATGAGGGCCGGGAGCCATCCCATAATCACACAGGGGACACCCGAGAGCAAGTTATGTCTTTAAACTACATCAAGAACTTCTACGAAGGATGTGTGAGTAGATGAGACAGAAACAATTCAGGCTGTTTGCTTGCTTTGTGTCATTCTGGGCTATTTTCTGGTTGTATCAGAGCAGGTGAGGTGATGACAAGCGTTTGTGTTTTGGCCTTTAGAGCTCAGAGCCTCTGATTATGTGACAGACAAACGCAGGTTTCTCCTGGTTTCTGACAGTGTGTGGATGGTAAATATCTCACTCATGGCTTATATCACAACGCATATTCCAATTTTATTCGTCTTTTCTGATTTCAAATATCTTTTTTTGCATGACTGAAACTGAAAAACATGAAAAGGTAACTAGCTCAGAATCCCGTTAACCGAAGACCAAATGTTTGATATCAAAGTTTGGAGCTAACAATCTTGTTAGGAAGAGAAAGAGTCTATCACCTCAGTAAAAGAAAACCACAGGAGTTTTGGAAGATTATTTCAGAGGTTTTCATACCAGACCTGTGTGAAACCCATCTTTATTTGGTAACATGTTCTGTTTTTTTTCCAAGTGCTGCTGAACTTAAATGCTCTGTATGCCTCTGTGAGTGATCTGTATCTGTCTGTGTGTGGATATGTTCCAGCTCAGGCCTCCTACGGTGATAGGCCAGTTCCACACGTTGTTCTTCGGCTCGGTCCGGATGTTCTTTCTGGGTGTCCTCGGCTTCGCTGTCTACGGAAATGAAGCTCTGCACTTCAGCTGCGACCCGGATCGCAGAGAGCTCAACCTCTTCTGCTACAATCAGTTCCGACCCATAACACCTCAGGTGGGACCAATCTACACAGAACCAACGTATGTTCTAATCATCTCAAGAAAAATCTCAAACACAGTTCGATGTTCCAATGCAAAGATAGACACACATTAGACTAAATATTTCAAGAACTAATGCTAATAGTTCAAAAAGATGTTTTAAAATAGAAAGGATAATTTTCCCATCTGGTTAGTGATCCTGGTTAGATGTAGGTATTAATTTCTCTAGGCAGAGTAAAAAAAGATTTGTTTTACATGTTTCAAACCCCTCAGTGGACAGACCAATGGTCAAACAAATGGGAAAGTCCAGGAAGAGAAGAAAACTTTGATATCTTCAACAACAAAGCAGTCTACTCAAGCCTCACACGAATTGGAACATGCTAGTATGGTGGTGGCAGCATGATGGTGGGGGGCTATTTAGCTACAAAGTGCATCAATAAATGGCTTCCTTTATCAACTGTAAGGACTTAATAGAACTACACTTCAGTACATCCAAACATTCACCCAGCCACATCTGGGGCAGACTGCAACTGGCATCACTGCCACTCTTACCACGAGAGGGCGATTCCAGTGATACATCTCTCCCAAGGACGCTATAGTAACAAAGACAGTTCCAATTCTTACAATCTAAAACCACTGTTGGTACATTTCCAACTATAACTCAAATGACATATTGTTGGATCTCATGGTCACTGGACTTTGTTGCTGTCTATGTTCCCTCATGTGGGTCCAACATGGTCTTACCAGGTCTTCTGATCCACATCAAAACAACTACCAAGAGAAAGGAAATCATTTCATTTGATTTATTGACAGGAAACAGTTTAATGTGGTGCAGATGATCTGAAGGGAGCACACAGTGTTGTGAGGAACACTGAAGAGAAGGCTTTTAGAGCAGGTTAGAACAGGTGGAGGATTTTAATGGAGAACAATCTTACAGAGAGATTATGGTGTTCGCCAGGGAGGGTATCGGGTTCTAGTGTGTGGTGAAGAAGATGACTCTGCCAAGGACATGGAGAGATGATCTGTGAGGAGTTTGTTTGTAGTGTAATGTATTATGAATGGCCGTCTACAACGTGTTGATTGTTGGAGTGGGCTGTGTTTGATGTGATTGCGGATCGATTGCTCCGCTATGTGACATCATCATAACAATTTTGTACTCGTACCCACAAGGTCGAATTTGTGTGCACAAAGAAAGGAGGAGTTCTTTGTTGTAAAAATTAGAGTTGTATTCTTAAGACTTTGGACTCGCAGCTCTTAGATTCATACTCTCAGACTTACAAATATTTCAGCAGAGGTTTGAATAAAAAAACTTTACTGACATATAAATATGAATGTTAGAGTTGTGCATACACCTTTTTGACAGCGATCTTACGCCATAACTGTTCAGGAGGAAATGCTCTTTAGAAAGCACTTTAGTTGAACAGCCAATATTGTATTTCACACTGCAGTTTTAGTCAGAACAGTCAGATCATAAGGAATCTATTGGCCTAATTGTAAAAATGCCTGTTGATCACTTGACAAAAAACATCAAGGGATTGCCCTTATGTAAAAGGATATGGCCAATATAAATACCACACCATATTTGCCATTCTGAAATATATAGTTTTTACAGAATTCTTCACATACACACATTCCCTACATGCCATTCCTGAGATCCTGGAGTCTTCTCTTTGCAGGAATTCATGTCTTTCCTTATTTGATCAGTCCCAATGTAAAACCTTTTGTTTAGAATGTTTCCCAAGAACAGCAAGAGTCATCTGTTTTGATCAGACACCACAATAATTTGCAGTGGCTTAAGGACTCAAGAGACTTAAGGGAAACCTAAGGACAGCAACACAAGGTTACTTGGCTCATAGAAATCTCAGGAACCGCAAGGAAACCTTCCATGTACATTATTAAGTTAACACTCTTATACTACATGTAATGACAATGTATGTAGATGTCCACAGCAACCAGATTGTAATTTTGTGGACTGTGATTTAAAGTAGGATTTACTCAAAAAAAACTGTTTAAAGGAACTCTACCAGTTGTTTAAATAAGATAAATCTAACATTCAACCACAATGATGCCAGAAGCTTAAATTCAAAAAGTATGGTGTCAATTCATAATGAATTGATGTATATGTTTGAGCATGCATGTTTTAATGGTGGATGGAAGTAAGAAAATTCTTCTCAGTACTTTACTTGAAGTCCCTGATGCTAGCCAACAAAGTGCTTAAGGGTACGGCTCGCATCTACTTGAATACTCGTGCAAAGGCTTATGTCAAAGCTTGGTCACTTCGCTCATCAATGGATTGTCATCTACCAGTGCCAACACCACGCTTAAGACAATCCAGAATGTTTTCTTGTGTTGCTCGAAGATGGTGTAATGACCTACCAAGCGCTACAAAAACATCAGCGTGCCTGTCTGTCTTCAACAAACTCTTGAAGACCAACCTCTTCAAAGAGCATCTCCTATCCTAACTCTTACCAATACCTCTATGCCCCCTCTACTACCCTCTCTGTACTTCCCACTTTCTCTTCACTGTCACCACTGACTCTGACTTGGGATTTTTATTAAATAGCTAATGGTCAGAATGATAAGGACTGTAACATTGTGTCTACTTTGTAAGTTGCTTTAGATAAAAGCGTCTGCTAAATGCATAAACATAAAAATAAACATAGGATCCATAAGAGGGCCCCCAACTCTCCACTAAATTCTATTTTTTTATTAGCACATAGGTACCAAGTTTAGTTTAGTATAGTTTAGATGTTATTTGACACATAGGCAAATAATTTTTCCAATAACAGCTGGATCACACATAGGACTGCAAAGCAACCCATAACCTGATATTTAACTCCTTTTCCTACTAATTATTTGTGACACAATTTTTCTGCTCTCTGCAGGTCTTTTGGGCGCTACAGCTGGTAACTGTCCTCGTACCTGGAGCTTGGTTCCACCTGTACGCCGCCTGTAAGAATATAGACCAAGAGGAAATACTTGAACGGGCCATCTACACCGTGTTCTATATCATATCTGTTCTGCTCCGCATCATCTTGGAAATAATAGCCTTCTGGCTACAAAGCCACCTCTTTGGTTTTCAGGTTTGTCAATTTCTGCCAAGTTTTAACTTAATGTTCAACGCCCCTTTATGTCTTTCATCAACCATTTGCAAGTACTTTTTATTAGATCTGGCATCTTTTCATGTCTTTAATCCCAGCATATTAACAACATGATCAGAGCGTGGCAGGCACCGCAAATAACAAAAAGAACAATAACTCATCTCAGACTCAGCAGGCCTTAGTTAGCATGTTAAATGTCAAAGGATAATTATAAAGAAGACTTGACAAGTACTAGTTGTTTGGCACAGTTGATAGAGAAAGCCCCTTCTCTGTAAGAACAATATAATGTATGACTTAGATTTGCAAAGTTGTATCTTGTGGGTTTTTAAATCAAGACTTTTTTGCTTTGCAAGTGTTAGATTTGTCTCTGCTTTAACACACTCTAGTAACAGGATAGTTACTTCATAGTGAGGAGAGGATTCTTCTATTTGATTCATGGATGTTGGCCCAGGGACACATGTAAAAGTTGCAGGACCCTGGACCCCAAGGACTGGATTTAAATATCCTCATTGTATCTAGATTAACTACAACTTCTTAGGACAGATTCACAGATTAAAATGGTGTTTGGTCACATGGTACAGGATTATTGGTGGAGAAAAGCAAACATGACAGCTGCCTCATATCTCTCTATGTTTTTCCCAGGTTCCCCCAGTGTACGTGTGTGAAGCCAGCTCATTGGAGAAGGCCTTCAATGTGACTAAATGCATGGTACCTGAACACTTTGAAAAAACAATCTTCCTCAGTGCTATGTACACCTTCACCGTGATCACTATCCTTCTTTGCATTGCTGAGGTATTTGAAATACTCTGCCGGCAATTTGGGCATCTCAACAATCAGTGACAGAAATGTTTATTCACAAACACAGCGAAAATCTTTGAGACCTTTTGACAGAGTTCGTGTTGGACTCTTCAGGACCTTCGTGAAGTGGAAAGTCGGTGCTAGGGCCTGTGATATAACAGTGAACAGTGCCAGAAAATTCAGGGCTGGCCAGAACAAACTGTTCTTTGGGTGTTTGTTGCCTACAAGTATAGAGAGGCCATCCAATGTTGTATTTCAGTGGTAAGATGGTTCTGTACTGGCTGGGTCAAAATATTTTGTATGGTTATACAAGTTGGCCAGAGAGTATCAGCTAATCAGATCTTTTAAGATTACTTATAATTATTTTGATTTGTGAAAAGGGCAAATTAATTTAATTAAATACAATTAACATAATCTTGGAGACGAAGCTGGGAGTAAAAGCTGAGAGGCCTGGGATATCATTGTATCACCTTGTGTTCACTAAATACATAGATTTTCAGTAACCTAGTGAATCTTTCATAAGACTCAGATTACTGCCTGAGTTACTCTAAAGTAAAAAAAATCACAACTGTGATGGTTATCCACATTGTCAATTATGCTTTTTTCATGACCACCAACCGATTGTTGGTGGTCATGAAAAAAGCCTCGGGTCAGACCCAATCCTGTCCTCTAGGAAGTCCAACTTCCCAAGTTACAGTTACAAAATACAAGACAATCAAAATGTCCTCACAAAGAAACACCCCGGAGATACAACCTCATTGTAAGTTTAGGGTATTACATCAGCAAGAAAAAAAATGAGTGTTTGGGCTGAAAAAGTAGTTATCAAATATATCTAATTAAAGATTTTTGGGTTTATTTCTTAGTTAACAAACCACCTGCTAAAGGTACTTTGTAACAGTTTTCAATGGATGTAAAGGAAATTGGATGATCTATTTGACGAATCAGAAGACATAAGTTGGTTGTGTTATGATAAGCGTCGGTGCTCATTTAGAGCAGATACCATTCATCCATGTCTGACTGTGGACTTTTAATCCTTAACAATCAAATTTAATATTGAGTCCTCCTCGTTCATATACCAAGTATATTATTATTTATAATATTTAAATTACTTAATGCATTTATTTTCCGTTTTAAGTCAGTGTCGGTCCTTAGAAATACTATTACCTCTCCTGTACTGTTTTGTTCTTTTATATTCAGACATCCATCCAACGTTTGTTGTGAAGTTTTTAGGAATGTGTTTATTTTCTCAGGTACATAACTGTTTAACAATACGAGTGGATTACACCCTGAGAAGCGAGGGTACAGAAGATAATGAAACCTCTGTTGTAGATTTCAAGCTACTGGCTCATTAACCTAAGCCCAATAAACCCAGTGGATTTTACTGAATATGTCTCTTACCTGAATTGGTTTCGCCTGCATTCTGGTCTTTGGTACTTTTTAGCATTTAGTCCGATTTCCAGAATTTCCTTCAGGCCAATTTCTATTAGTTTAATGTTTTTGCTCCTGTAACCACAAAAGCCTCAGTCGAACCTAAAATCTACTAGGATTTTCAGAACGAGGATAAAGACAGCTAGGCACTGTACACTTAAGCTTCAGGCTTTTTTCATTACCAATAGTTTCAACCAATGGTTTTTGTCATTCACTACCTCAACAGTTATCTATAGTCTTTGGGTCTTTGTTCCAAAAGCAGCATCTTCAATGATAAGATAAGATAAGATAACAGGTACAAACTAAACTTATAAACAAGATAGTTTTTAAACATACTGTTTAGTGTTGGCAAGTCATGCCTAATGCAGAAGTAACATCCAAAACAAGCAAAGGTTTGTTATTGGACTTAGGTGTCCTCCTACTTTCCCACCCCTCGAATATCAATGCCTTCAATGCCAATAACGTCCCCCATGTGTTCAGAAATATCACTTAGCACTCCTTACAGAACCCCACCAGACACCAAGAACACTGGGTAATCTGAACCACCATTTGTGTGTGGGTACAGGCAACAGCCAGACGGAACCTTCTCTTTTGTGGCTTAAAACTGCAAAAGGTGACACTTTCTCTCACTATGAAAAACTCTAACACAGAGGCTCAGTTGTGGCCTGCCAGTATTTCCACAACCTCCCAATATTTCTCTTCCTTAGGCAATTCTGCAGGGAGTGTACTGCCTTTTCAGTTCAAACTACAGACCGCCACGCTTTCTATGGTTGGGGCTAACCATTGCCATCTCAACCAATTAGAAAAACCAATTAGGAAAGCTTTAGGTTACTACTAGGACATACTACTGGCTACATGTGTATAGCAACCTGCTAATGACTAAGAGCCAAAAAAGATTAGCATGATTTGATGGCTAGAAGGCAAACCAGCAACAATTACAATGCATTAAACCTGTAACCAGTAGCAACCACAAGTATTAGGCATAAAACTGGGAATAGCTTCAGGCTAATAGCAGACTCTATTGCCAGGTAGTGTGCATTTTACAGATGCTATTGTTAACTTTTATTAAGCATAAAACCCAATAATAGTGGATTAAATCAGTTTAAATACTACTACTGCATGTCCTCTGATTTAGTTCACATTCACGCTTTTGATGTAATAATGTTGTTCAAATGTAAATACATTTTTTCCCACATCCCTGTCTTTGTATTGACATCAATTAATCCCTGAAACATTAAACACAATAAGTTACCTTTTATGACCAATGTATGCATATTAATACTGTCTGATTGATGAACTTTATTGGATATGACATGTCATTTTCATATTTGTTTTGTCTTGACATTATTAAAGATTTTTTTCTCCAATTACCTTTGTGGTTTTATTGATACATTGAATTAATAAAACAACTCAGATTTGTTTATAAAAGTTTTCAGGTTATTCTATTAGGTTCCCAGAGAATAAATCCTCCAGATTCTGCTGGTTTTCAGCTGATTAAAATTTTACGCCAGAAAAGCAGAAATTGACACCTAAAAACTTGCCAACATCTATGATGACATGATGTCAACCTGGAATACAAAACAACTGGAGCTATGAAAAACAAGGCTGGACAAGAACCCAATTGAGGTTATTATCCACCAATCCGATATATAAAGGAAACACATGTCGGATTGGACTACGGTGGAGGATGCTGGGGACGACAGAGTGTGTCAGGATAATGATGCAAACTCCAATAATAATAAATCACACATTAAAATCAACCTAATTTCATGGCCTCTCAGTCCACAGACGTAAATCTCAGGACAATGAAAATGAGATCAATCAAAGCATTAACAACATGAAAGCTCATGATTCGATCTCAGACCTAATTACATTTTCATTTTTTAAGTCACTAGAGAAATTACTTTAAATTAAGATCGTAGCTTTCTAAAGTTTTTAGTTTGTAATGAAGGACTAGTTAATTTCTAAGGTTTTTCACATCAGTAGCTGTGGAGGCTATAAATAAGGGTGTAAAAGAGAGTCGGAGCTTTAACATTTACTCTGAAGTTAATGTGGGACATTAAAGCACTTCAGTAAATGGAACCATAGTTTAAGCACCTGCATTTACAATATTAAATCCGCCAATTAATGTGTCCATGAAAAAATGTTAAGCTGCCAAAAGGATATTTATATTGATGCATCTTTACTCTACATAATTCTGTCTGTATGTAAAAATTCTATGTGGGCCCAAAAAAGTTTTTTTATCCTGTCAGGGCAGCAAAGATCACATCTGATGCTGAAGACAATAAGTGTAGCAATGAATTATGGTAGTACACGGGAAGGCACTGAATCACCTCTGGTCACGGCCTGCATTTCAGATCTTATTGTACGTTTGTTTCCAAGTTCTGCTGTAGCTAGAAGTCCCGTAAAAAAGCTACATTTCCTGCTATGGTTTGGACCAAATAAAACTGCAATTAAATGAATATAGCTTCCTAGAAGCAGTAGGACAGGATTTATGGAGAAGAATTATCAGGTCACTGGTTCATCCAACCACAACCCAGATCGTATAAATCAAAGTTTCTCTTTCCTCTGCCGACCATAAAGTCATTTAACTGTGACATACATCCTCTCTCCTCTATGCCCTTCTGTTTCCTTTGAAAGTGTAACTTAATCAACATTTTTCAATGCTTGACGAGATTTGTTTTCTTCAGTGCATCCTAACTTTGTTGATTGTAAACATGAATTTTGATTGGTTCAGACTTAATAATCCTTTGAATTAAATATTTTGTTTGCTTTAAAGTTTATTGAATATCCGCCTCACTGACTGATTCTAGATAATAAAAGTTTAAAGCCGCCCCGGAGGATTTGTGAACCTTAAAGCTATAGGAGTTTATGACTCGTTCCAATGCCACACATTCTTTTCTGAGACCTGAGAATATTCCTTTGAGCAACAATAGGCTTTTACACGCTATGGTTGTTGATTCATGCAACAGAATAGGATTTTCCCTGTAAATGAATTAAGCTCCAATACTGTTATGTTTTTCTTTTATCATTTTAATTGTTAGGCTACTGGTCCATCTGCGTGATGTGTTTCTCTTGCCTCCTGCTGCTGATTAACTGATTTGCTGTACTTGAGCATTCCCAGCCAACATCTCATCAGCTTATATCATGCACCCGTCTAATTGGCTTTAATATAAGCTCTCCTGCAGGCAGACGGCACCAGATTTTCTGCCTAGTCAGCCATATTTATTTGCTCTGATATGTTATTCACATTTGGTCTCAAGAGAATTCCCATCCAACATCTAAATGTTTGAGGTTGAAATCAGTTTGTGTGTGGCTTCACAACACTCACTGTAAAGCCAAACTTGTCACATTTAAATTTGTTTTATCATTATTTGTGTGGTTTTAATAATCAGCAGATCCTTTTTAAATCTTGCAGTGAGAATCAGTAGTAGGGGACTGAAAACCTAAGCTATCAAACTAGAGGACATGAGATTTTGGTATGTTTCATTTTAACTGGAAATGGAAAATTCCAACTTAACGTACGATTCCAGAAAAATAACTGGAACGTACCTTTAGAAAATAATTTTTGAAATTCCAATTTTATAATGCAGCATGGCAGCTTCCTTGTTTACAATAGTGAGCTTAGGTGCAGAAAATGCAGAAAAGGTAAAAGATACTTTCCATTGCTTTTTTTTCCTAATCAGGAACACTTCACAGGAAAACATATTTGTTTTGTAGTTTTTTGTTTACTGTAAGAGCAAATAAAACCAGTGCCACCCTTTCTGATTTTGTTAGCTGGAACACTGTAAACCCAATGCAAAGAGATTCCCAGCTCTCAGGTAAACAGAACAAACTATTAGTCTTCTCCGAGTTAGCAAAATAAATATAAGCTATTTTACCAGACCCTGTATTGCATCAGATATATTTCAGACAGCTTCTTTCTGTTATTTTTTTTATCTGTTGTTTTGCTTCTACAGCATAAAAAGATCAATGTTTACAAATGGAGAAAGTCCAGGTCTGGTTGAATCTGTGGCCGTAATTACATTCAGGATGGCTAACAATAGTTTTTTCCAATTACGTTTTTTTCCCATTTAAATTTTTAAAAGTTTAGGACGATATGTGAATTTGGGAGGTTTCGACTTGACAAAATAATCCTTTAAGATATAAGTAATTTTCTCACAAGTCACAATTTTAATTCCAAAGATCTTAAATAGAAAATGGGTCTAGATGTAGAACTGTTCAAGATATGGCTAATTTGGAGATTTATTAAATTAAAGTTAAAAATATAGTTCTAAATATGTTTGTTAGTTTTGCTTTCAATATATGTGAAATGTATTTTACAATTATCTATTCTTATACATCTCCACAATATTCAAGATATCTTCAATGTTGAGGTAATATAAGAGATCTTTATTTATAAGTCATTAAAAAGAGAAATCTATGATACAATTTATTACTAGTCATGATTTAATTGTAGAATTCATAAATGTAAGTTTCAGGTAGTCAGTAATTAATTGTAGATAACTGGATCTGAGGCCTCCATAAAACTTAATGGCTAATAAGACGTTTTTTATACTAGAATTTAATTAGAGATATTTTAAATAAGTATTTATTTTGTAAAAATATAATTATACATTACTTAAATCACTAATGTTTCCATCAATAAACCAACATGTAGATCTGGGTGGATGGCGTCACTCGGCGCCGGGTGACGTCATATTCGGCCGCCGCTCTCATTGGACGCAGAGGCGGAAGCGGTTGAAGCGCTCTGCTATCGACAACGGCATCGCTGTCTTCTGGGTTTGTTGGTTCCGGAGGAGGTTAAGGACCACCATGGCTTTACCAGCCCAGCTCAAAGCCATCCAGCACCACCTGCGGACCGCTCAGGAACACGAGAAGCGGGACCCGGCGGTGGCCTACTACTGTGAGTCCGCTACTAACGGCTGGCTACTAACGGCTAGCTGCTAACGGCTAGCTGCTCGGCTTTGTTTACTTACTAGCAGGGGCTGGTTTAGCCCAAACTATCATTCAGAGGGATTTCAGGGCGGAAACTCTTCTTTTATAAGTACCGGCGGTTTTAAAAGTATCCATTTTTATTGAGAGGTTGTAGTTTTAGCAGGATGGCGCTTTCGTAGCATAACTGGGCGGTTCTGAGGCTATTGTTAACTTCAGAGAGATTCATAACTATTAAAATCTGTTTCTGTCTGCACGACTGGGGTGTTTTTTTCCCCTGCCATTTAAAAGGTTGTGGATTAGTGACACAGCAGTTTGGATCAGGCCCAGAACATGTCCAGCAGGTTCTGGGCCTGATTGTTTGTGTCCAGAGGAGGACAGATGTCTCAGCCTGCAGGAATGTACCAAACCCTCTGCAGAGCTGCTTCTAAGGCTTAAACAACTCCCTGTTTATGATCTCAGGCATTCTGTTAAATTCAAAATACAAGAAATAACCTAAATGCACTTGTTGCTTTACTATTTACATTATACATGGTTTTCTTCATGGATCTGTGATATATCGGCTTCGACGTCAGTATCAGCCTCTGTAGTTTGATTAAGTAAGTAACCGTCATAATGATGCTAAAGATGCCAGGATTGTCGGGTATCAACTCAAATCACGTTAGTGGTTCAAGAAGTTAAAAGGATGTGGAAATGCAGTGATTAAAAACAATATTGTTTTCATATATATCGACATCGGTCCCGACTTTCGTTTCGGTGCATCGTTAGTTTTCTTCCTAAATTATCTCCTACCATCAGTTTTAACAAATCATCAATTGTTTGGGAAGATAAGGGGACGTCTGGTATAGCGGCGGGGAAAGTATATCTAATTTATTGGCAATAACATCAGTTAATATTTACGTATTGGTCCAAATCTTCAAGAAAATTGGGACTCTGTTCTTTCTGATTGTATATCAGGGCAGCTAAAGGTAGATTAATTTAATACAAAACTCTCAACAGAGTATTGATGGTATTAACATTCATCAGAAGTTGGTTCAAGACTTGAGTTGGTGGCTGTTTTCACTAGACACCGTCGGATAAAGCAGCTTCCACAGCATAAGTCCTGAACTTGTTTTCGTCGTTATTTATTGTGATAGATAGATCCTCGGGCTCCAACGCTCAAAATGTGGACAGAACGGATGTAGTAGCTGTAGTAATGAGGTCATAACTGAACTCTGGACAGTGTTTGTGCTCTTAAGTCTTGAGTGTTGTGTGAAATATGTCATCAGACCATTGAGACTGTATGGTGCCAAAAAATAACTTACTGAAAAAAACATGTAAATGCGAATGAAATACAGACACATTTTAATATAATCATTTTATATGCCTTAGTTAGATGTGTTTTGTTTGTAAAAACCAGATAAAGTTTGTGAAATTATCCACGTCATACATTAATTTAAAAATTGAACTTAATCCTTCAAACTGGGTGGGCGGGGCTGGAGCTGCTTCTGTAGAGCCCGGCGTCTGATTGGCTGCTTCAAACAGCAACTCAAGACGACTTCCTGCAGGTTTGTTGTGACTTTAGAAAGTACTTAAATAAATTCAATGACAAAATAAAGTTTTTGCTGTATATTTATCACAGACTCTGGGTGAGAAACTCCATCCTTCGGATTTATATTCTGGTCTAAAATATCGTCAATAAGTTCACGTGAAAAACACTAATTGAAACCAAGGTAAAATTTTGTCATTGGAGACGTAGCAAACCTGGAGGAAGTCATCTTGACTTGCTGTTTGAAGCAACCAATCAGACGTCAGAAGCGTCTTTAGTCCCGGCCACTGAGTGCGATGGGCGGAGTCCAACTTTTAAATTAACTGATGATGAGCTTTATTATTTATTCATAAACAGCCGTTTGCTGAATAATTGAAAAACAAACACCGCAAGTTGATGTTTTTCTGCAGGATTCAGTTTAAATGAGAAATTAAATCCCAATAACGAGCAATACAGTTGGCTAGAGAATCATACAGCTGATCCAAATAAATAATAAACATCTGATCGGTGTGATCTCGATTGGAATCAAGTTCATATGAAACACTTATGGGTAATGTTCCCTCTAATTTTTCATGTGTCTGGGCTTTCACACAAGCTCTCTGAGTACACTGACGACCACTGTGAGCAACATCAGGTGTGTGCACTATAGCCACACACCAGTATTACACCTGTTATAAATCTGGGATCATAGAAAGTTACATGGCTTATTAAACTAATCAGATTACAGCAGCAACTCCCATTACTTTGCTTTTAATATAAGTGATTTGCCCCACTTAAAATGGTGCTTGAATCAAACGTTTCATGAATGTTTACCACATTAATTTATTAAATGAGAGACTTCCAGCTGTACACATGTTTCAACACAAATGGTTCATGTTCCTCTTCAGCGTGTGCAGCCATGCTGAGCTCCTCTCCTGGTTTCCTTTTCAGCCTCTCCAACCTGCTCCTCTTCTACAGCCTCTGCTACTGGGTTTTCATTATATATCTCTTCTGGGGTAAATAATGAAAACACAGTCTCTGTAACTTGTTGATCCACCATGGTCTCGCTGTATCGCCTCTTTAATTGTCACATGTCGGTCCGATGTTGTGGTGATGATATGACCCATATTCAGCGCTGGGACCCAGTCTGGATTTAGCTCATCCATTTCATATGTCGGTTTACCTCATAGAGGACATATTGAAACACACATCAGTATTAATACTGTACATTTGATAAAACTAGTAAAATAATTTACTTCCTAATAATGGAATAACCTCGATGTCCACTGACAAAACTCAGACTATGCTACACAAAAATATAAGCCCGACCTAAACAAGGTTGACCGACTTATATGAACTCAACATAACTGAACATGAGTACACCCGGACGAAATCATAGCAAAAAAATATGAAACAACAGCAACAAAACGAATTTAGACTCTCACTCGAATTGACATGTCTGGAACAAACTTGTAGATATCTTGGGATGTTGGAGAACGTAATATCAGGACGTCTCACCGCTGATACCCAGGACATTCGTCTCCTTTTCGTTAGCTCTGATACCTAAGCTCTGATAGCTTAGCTCCGATAGCTTAGCCTCCTCCCATTTGCAGGCAGGAAAACAGTGAAAAGAATGTCCGTTTTTCATCTTTTTACCTTGTGATCGGACATTTCACACAATAACGCAGCAAGTTCAAACCATTGCAAAATTATTTTAAGTATCTTACATTCCCACATTCAAAATATCTGTGAGAAAGTCGTTTCTCGGTTATGTTTATGGCCAAACAAGATGGCGCTCATATCCCTACGCCTAGAGCAGTGACGTCACGCTCCGAAGCTCTATAGCATGTGATGATTGGCTGCGTAGCGTAAGTGAACCGTATCGTATCATTGGCTGGACACATGTGACTCACCGAGTTAGATTGTTATATGTCATTGGTCCATAGTCAAAACTGATGTCTCAGCTCAATGTATAGCTTACGTTGGATTTTATTTGGTGTGCTGCATATATTTTATTGTGCACTGAGAATGTGCGAGCAGTGCGCGATTGCGCAAGCGCGCAGCTTAGAGGGAACGTTGCTTGTAGTGTGAACGATAACGAGATCATACGGTGCTCCTGAAAGTCGAACCAGACAGAGGTTGATTGAGTCGACGTGTGAGGAGAAGTTTAGTGTTTCTGACTCGTTAACATGCAGTATTGTATGACCTGTAATGATGACGGCCGATGGGGATCTGTTCTCACAGCTGAACCCTGGAGTCACTTCAACAGTAATTGTTTTCCTCCGTTGTTAGTTCAGAACAGACGTGTTGTGGTTTTCTTTCGTCCGGGTTCTGCAGCCGTCTCCTCCTGCGTTCTCAGACCTGCAGGTTCTGATTGTCCGTCCTGCGGAGCGTCACGTCTGCCTCCCCGGATCAAAAACGGATTAATGTTGTTGTTGTTTTTTATCCGAGTGCTCTCAGACGGACGAGGCCTCGCCGTTTGATGTTCTCCGTTTGAAATGAGGCTCTCCACGCTTTGAAGTCGCCAAAAGTGCTTCGTCGTGATCGCCAGAATCATCGGGAAAGTTGTTTGGATCCAGACGTCATTCGTTATTCTATCTAACAAATAAGGGAAGGCCAATTCCTAAAAGCAGGTTTTTACATTTTCTATTCCGGTTTTTGGTTTTCTTTTTTTCATTGAAACAATAATACAAAAAAACAAAACAAGAAAATGGTGTAAAAGGAAAAAAAACTGACTGTTTCATGTTTAAATTACGTCCTTGTGAGTCTGGTAATGAAATGGGAAACTGGAAGTTCGATTTAGATTTAGGGGGACGTTAGAGATTTCATGGTGGATCGATCTGCTTCCTGCCACAGGGGACGCGGCTCCGGATCGTATAGCGGCGACTTTGATGCGCTAGTTTAGCCGCCAGGCGACTGTCGAACGCTCGTCATCGGCTCAGAGTCGCATAAAACCATTAACTGCGAAGTTATGGTCGGTTTCTTCTTCTTGAGTTTATTTGCAGTAGGGATGCAACTAGCAATGGTTTACATAATCGATTAATCTGATTCTTTTACGATTATTTGCTTTTTATTATTAATTTATTTAGCGTTTTCTTTCCCATATAAGATATTAACAATGAATATTCATTGAAAGGAAACAATACAGAAATGTGGCGTCCACTGCAATTTATTTAAAGGAACAAAGGACCATAACTTTAAAACATGCATTCAAAACAAGGCCAACGATTCGCTGATTTCTTCTACTGCTCCACTGGTAGATCACATCGTTAGGTAGCTCATTACCGCCACCTATTGACCATAGATATAACAGATTGTGTTAAAAATAGACGCTAAGGGTAAAACGTGATTATAAAGCAACAAATCGATGAATAAATTAGTGTCAACTATTTTAATAATCGATTTTTAATCGATTACTTGCTTAAGCTCTAATTGGCAGGAAAGGAAAGGCTTGGTTTGCCACCAGGGTCATAATGGCAGCGTTGGTGAAAAATGCTTGAAAATGAACTGAATTATAAATCTTACTTCAGTGTTTAATGCATGAATGTAATGTGGTAACTTCAGTATTACTTAATAATTCTCTTATTGCTCAAAACATTAACATATATGCTGTTAAAATAACATACAACACAATGATTGATGTAATTGATAAGTCATACAAATAATTTTAATTTGCTTTAATTGCAAATCAATTTAATACTGAATCATATTTTGACCCAAATGATGGGAATAGAATCGACTTATGAGGGTACCTAACAATAACCAGCCTTTGAAAGCTGTTGGTGTATCTAAATGTGGGTGAACCCGGCGAGGCGCGGTTGTCCGGCCGGATTCAGGAAGCGCTTCGGTTCGTATCTGTCGGCAATCTGGGCGCGGTTGCAGCTTTCCTCTTCGGCCGCTCGGGTCACTGATGGAGCCGGACCACTGGAGGTCAGCAGCACCATGAGTTTTATTCCCTCAGTCTCACTCTTTACATCCATGAGCTGCTTATCTACTCGTGTTACGCTTCAGGAATGCGATCCAGTAAATAAAACAGACATCTACAGAATTAGAGGTGAATCTAAACCTCCCACATTAGCACACCGACATCGTTAATAACTTTATTGCATAAAATCCTTTTTCCCTAAAAGACCCTAAAAATGTAACTGATTTAAGATTAATCACAGAATAGTAGTTTGACTAGCTGATAACTTCTGCTTAGACTCCCCTTTATAGGTTTTGCCAAATGATTCATTATTTCTGTTTTTTTATTTAATTTTATTTTTTCCTCTAATCTCTTTAATGTAAATTATAAAAATACCTTAAATGATACAGAGGTGATTTAATCGCATCCTAGGTTGTTCTAAAAGAACAATTTCTGGGAGAAAAGTTATTATTTTTAAATTGTAATCTTAACTTTAAAGAGAATAATGATAAAAAAATACATTAAGCTAAACTACTTTGCTGTTTTTTAAAAATAACTATGAAATAAATTAAATATATCTTTCAGTGATATTTCATGATCTAACGTGATGGAACATTCAGTTATAAATTTAAGTTTCTTATAAATACATTGAATATATATTTATATATATTTTTTTAAGTTGTATATAATCAAAATAACGATATTCTCCTATTCGGTCCACCAGGGGGCGCATTGACATTTAAAAAACATGCTACAATCTTGTTAATGAAATATAGTTTTATACTGAAATATTTCTTTAAGTTTATGATAACAATATCTGGGAATGCATGTAATTTTAGAGCAAGTAATATTTCAATTTAAACCATAAATATATTTGTTAGGCTTATTTTTAACACACGAATGAGAAGAATTGTGTTCCCGGGAAAGATCGTGCAGCAATGACGTCACAATAGGAAGCTAACAATAGTTTTTATTGCCTAATGTCAAATATTACGATCTTTTTGAACAATGTTACTGCATCTCTGTGTTCATTGGAGGACAGGGAGGTGATTAAATGTTTATCACATCTTAGTCTTTTCGTCTTTCCTCCTATTCAGCAGCAGGCTTTAGATACATTTACGAGTGTGTGTTTGTTTTCTTAATCAGTAAAAGTTTAGATTTAGTGGTCTCCTATCAGCAGCATTTTTCCGCTTTTATCTGCCTCTAATCAGTTTACCAGGATCCAGGTTCTCCGGCTGATGCTCGGCGTCGGCCCGACTCGATCCGAGCTGGGATTCGTTCGTCTGTAATGACCCTGCAGGGTCTTCCTGCCGTTTGGCTGCCTTACAAACTCGATTTTTCTCTGATTGGATCGCTTTTCACCCACTCCTGTTGAAACGGGTCCGTTTATGAGCATCCGATCAGGTTTTTTCTGGTCAGCTTTGGGGTTTGGCAGCACTAATGTTAATATTTTATAGTTTTAATTCAAACTAAAAAAGCTGCTCTGCAAATATTGGCTCCCTTTAGAGCGACTGCACTTTATAGGCATCCGCAGGCTTTTATGGTTCAGGTCAAATCCCCTCAAACCAAATAAATCTCCGTCCAAAAAGCTCCCAGCTTTCACACGACTGCTTCCTCCTTTCTATCTGTAAATAAACCTCAGGAATATCATTTATCAAACTAAACCCTTTGTGTTTATTGGCTATTTGGACCTTCAACCTTGGCTAAACTATTGGATAAATCAACTAACTACTTTATAATTATGGTATTAATACATCTGTAAATAATTAAAAGGTTTTGAAATACTTAACAAAACTGATCAGTTTGTTGCTAAAAAGCCAACCTATCATACAGTCGAGCCGACTCCAATAAACCATAATAAAAACAATGGATTTGTGACTGATTATTACTGCTACTACATATATAGTCCAGTATTATTTTAATTTAAAAAAGTAAGCACACCTCCTTTTTAATCGTTGCAGTAGCCTGTCAGCCGTACGTCCGTTAAATATATACGTGGACAGATTTGTCTCGCTGTTCAGTCGGTTTGATCTCTTCTGTTCATAATTTAAACAGTGTTTATAGACTTATAGACTTTTTCTTTTTTAGGCAGCAAATCTTCATCTTAATGGACAGAAAGTGGTGCACTACGGAAAATAAGTGATGCTCTCAGCCTGAGAGGTTGGAAGCCTAAATATCGTCTTGCTTTTGTGTAACTGGCCTCGTTTCCGCAGAGAAGCAAGCAGGACTTCCTGTGTGACGACCAGCAGGGGCCTGAGCGTGGCAGCACTGGGAGGAGTGGGTCTAGCAGTGGGAGGCTGCTCAGCTGCGGGTGTCTGTACAGAGGAAGCCTTTGTTTCTGTGCTGCCTCCTTCACTGCGAGGCGGCATCCATGCGGCGCTTCCGGAGGCTCAGAGCCGCTCTGGAAGCATTTAAACATGATGTCCAACCCATTATGACAAATTCAATGCAAAAAAGACGCATCAGTTTAACTTCACTGAGGTCTGAAACAGTTTTCGCTCCCCTGTGGCTTTTACAGATCAGTCACATTAATCATTTTCAGTTCAGCAACATTTCCAAGTTACAAGGTTCTTTTGGTGTGTAAATAAAACGTCATGTTAAGAATTAATGCAGCTTAAAAAGCAAAGAAGTGATTTAGAAACTAAAGATCTCACACAATTAATTAAATACTCAGTTCCCTTTATAAAAAAATTAGTAAGACAGCAGAAAATTATTTACATAATCACATAAAAACATGGAAGTTTGAGTGAAAAATCCTCTGAGGGGAAAAATAACAAAAGATTTATTTAAAAGTCTTTGGATTTATAATATGAATAAAAAAATCAGTAGATATAAAAACATTTTGTAGAACTTGACAATTGGAAAACTAACATCTCCGCCACGGCCTCATCTCGCTCAATCTCTGTGTTGCTTTAGGAAATTACCAACTCAGGAGATTATCGCGTTTTTGTCCTTTTTTTATCTCTATTTTTGTATTATTTTTTTGTGTAAATTTCTTTTTACCAAACAAAATAGAAGCACCAATAGCAAAAACAGACAAATGTAGCTTTGGTCTTTTCAAATAAATAAATGTAATGGTAAAGAATAATCTTCTATTTTTTATTCTGCTTTCTTGTGTGAAACCACTTCCACTTTGCAGCTGGTTCAACAAGACGTTTGAACTTCCTGCCGGCCGTTTATCCAGGAAAAGTCGACCTACGGCCTCTTGGGAGCAAAAATGAGCGTTAGCCGGTGTTAAAGCACGACGATGTCCAGAGCTGACGTGAACGTGTCGCTCCTTCGCCCCCGCAGGTCGGCTCTACGCCATGCAGACGGGCATGAAGCTGGACAGCAAGACGCCGGAGTGCAGGAAGTTCCTGGTGAAGCTGATGGAGCAGCTGGAGTCGGTGAGTCCAACTCTGTCCGGGACAGATTGTTCGCTAAAGGGACGTTAATTTCTGTCATTGGCGACACTTTAGCCGTGGATCAGCGGTGGGAATGGATCATTACGCTCTGCAGGAAGCTGCGGCTGCCTCTTCCTCTTAACTGTCTTCTCACAGTTTGATCAAACCTGAAGTTTGTTCTCAGGAACAATTGAGAACCAGACAGAATCGTCTGTTTTCTTATGTTTTATAATGATATCCTCTAACATAATCCTTCATGTGTCTAATGTGTTTAAATGATGAGTTTCTTTAGCGTTGGCTTCAGGTTTGATCAAAGCTACAATAAAAAATAAGTTACGGTGTCTCGTTTGTTTTAGAGTCAGCAAAGGACTTACTGAGGAAAGAGGGAAAAAGAAACAGGAAAGAAATAAACTATAAAAAATAAACTAACAAGAATAAAATAAACGGGAACAAGACAAAAACAGGGAGGAAATTAAAGAAAACAAGAAAAATAACTAAGAAAAAATAACCAAACAAGGATAAAGGAAGAGGAAAATGACAAAAGAATCAGGAAAGAAACAATAAAAAATGAACTAACAAGAATAAAAGAAACTTAAAAAAAGAAGAAATAAACAAGAAAAACATTAATAAGAAATAAGGAAACCCCCCAAAAAGAAACAGGAATGAAATAAAACAAATAAGAAAAAGAGAAACAGGAAAAGAGGAAATGAAGAACAAAGAAATGATGAAGTTTATCTCCACACTAGGGACCAGATCTGAGCCGGTAAAATGAGCTATCTCAGGTTTTTCTTCCCTAATGAGGGAAAATGAGTCAAAAAAATATGTAGATGGATCAACCCTGGTTTGTTTTCTGCATCTTCTTAATGTTCAAAACAACTTGCTCTTCCGTTTCTCTGCAGTTATTTGTTAAAATAACCGTGGTTACTACGAATCGGTCGCTCTTTCGGCACCGCTGTCGCTGCTCGGCATCGTTTCTCACTACGAACGTTTGATCAGGGCTGCAAGAACCACAACCGACTGATTAAAAATCTGCTTTTTATCCAAGTTATTTTGAAATCCAGGTGAAAAAAGGTGAGCATGAAAGATGGAAAAAGAATAAAGTAAAGGTGTCTGACGATTTTTGTTCGAATGTTTGATCATGAAGCCAAATCTTCTAGGAACTGATCCACTTTTTTCCCTAAAATATCGTTCATTCAGCTCTAAAAGAAAGAGCAGATGTTAGAAACTGCTGCAGAACACGATGATGATGATGTTTCGTCATCCTCCTGGTGTTTCCACGTTTTAAGAGTTTCTGTTGAACAGCTGACGCCTCGGGAGGACGCAGGTCCTTGTTCTAATCCTGGTCTTTTTTCTGTGTGTGTGGTCGTCATGCTACTAGTTAAATGCGACCACCATCAGACTTCTGTGCAGAAGAAGAATGTAGACGTCCCCCAGCAGCGCCGCGTTTACGTCAGCAAGGACGGACGTTATAGTCGTTCAGCGACGGGAGCCGACCGTATCGTCACAAGATCAGAAAAAGCCGAACGAAGCTAAAGTCGGGGCACCGCTTGCTTCGGACGTCCAGATTTACCACGTCTGGCTTCTTCTGCTGCGCGATTACGCTGCACGTCTCACGTTAACGTCACGTCCAACGATCTGATTCAGCTCCACATTTGAAAGTGGCCGAAATCTTTTTGGCCTTGTGTGCAAACATTGGAAATGAAGGCCGTTCAGACTGCGGTGAGAAAAGCCTGATTGTGGGTCACAGAGAATCATATTTGCTGTTGACATGACGTCTCACAAAGACGGACACAGGACGTTTAAAATATCGTCACAGGAAAACATGCAAAACTGTATTTTGGTTGTGAATGTCAGGTTTGATCAAAATATGATTCATATTTAAAAACGCTGAACATTACAGGTTTAAAATCCCATAGGAAAGAAGATGTGTCCAATATTCGAGCTTAAACTTGTGCCGTCACCAGGATTTCTTCCTAAACGGCCCCTCGGTATACTCAAAACATCCATTTTTTTCATTTGTTTTTATGATCGAAAACCTTTGAGAGAAAGTAAAACATCAGCTCTTTTTCCATCTCTGGACCCTCAACTCTCAACCAGGAAAAAAACTCTTAACATAAAAAAAACCAAACAGGATCTCTGTTTGTTTTTTTGTTTGTTTGTTCATGAAACATTAGCTCAACTCCAACATGGAAACCCAAGAGTTAGAAGAGCTTAGGAGATTCCTCTGATCCCAGATTCCTCATATTCCCTCAGCAGTTGTCCTCTGTGGTTTTACATTCCTGCTGGTTTAGACGTGAACTCTGATCAAACCGCTGAACAGAGCGTCTATTCAGGCCCCTCGCCGTCCACCTGGGGGGGTTTCTTTAGTGCTTTTTACAAGAAACCTGAAGCCGTGTTGGACAAGTAACGGGGAGACAGGATGGAGCTGAAAGGTTGTGGAGAAAAGGGACGAGTTGGACGTAACACTAGAGGGCGCTCACCGAGCCGAACGCCTCTGTGTGGAAGTAAAATTAAGCCTTTTAATTTCAAACTGTGACATTTTAATCACTGTGATTTTAAAACTCTTCAGATGTTCAAGATTAAATTTCAAGTGTCAAAATCCCAAGTTACAATTTTTTAACGTACTAAAAAAAAAATTGATAAAATTTCAATTGGAAAAAATTCAGATGCCAAAATTCAACAAACTAAATTCAAGTCAATCCAGAAATACGTCGAACCACGAAGTTGAAGTTTGCTACCGATTCAGAAAATGGTTAAAGGGCGAATCCGCCTAATTTTCTGCTACCATCAGGACATTTAATCTTCTCTAGATAAAAAAGAAAACTACTAAACATAGACACTTCAAACCTGCACTGGATTATGTAAATCAACAGCTATAAAAACAAAGGGAACACTTAAATAACTCATCCTAGCTCTGAATGACTGGAATATCCATTAAATATTTTGTTCTGTGTCGAAGTTCAATGTGCTCATAACAAGATAAAACAATTCACAAGTTATAATTATGGTATTTTCTTCTAGTTTTAACTATGTCTTGTCACATCAATGCACATCTAGTACAATAGAATAATCCATTCCAGGTTTAAAGTGTCTATGTTGTGTAGTTTTTTGTTTTATATCTAGAGAAAATTACATTTGCTGAAGGTAGCAAAAAATTAGGCGGAATGGCCCTTTAGCCATTTTCTGAATCTGTAGCAAACTTCAGCTTTGTGCTTCGATGTATTTCTGGATTGACTTGTTATCCCAGAGGCGCGGATGTTAAAACTGAACAACGAATTTTAACCACCCGATTTAGCTTGTTGAATTTGGACATGTGAGTTTTTTATTTCTTTTTTCCTTTTAAAATGTTTAACTTTGGATTTGGATACTTAAAATTTAAAACCCTAAATAAAATGTAAAGAAATGTTAATTCAGTGCTTAAAATTTCACAGTTTGAAATTCAAAGGCCTATAAATTTCTAAATCTGATGTAACTTCCATACATCTGATTATCATAAATAAGTTTGACTTATATCTTTCGTTTAAGAAAAGACAGGGACAAAAGAAGTTCTTTATATTAGCTCTAGATCTTGATCTGTTAAAATGAGGTTATTTTTAAGGTTGATCATTTTGTTTTGCAGATGAAGAAGGAGCTGAGCGACAACGAGTCCATCACCCAGGAGGTCGTCGGCAACGCTCACATCGAAAACTACGCCCTAAAGCTGTTCATGTACGCCGACAACGAAGACCGAGGGGGACGCTTCCACAAGTATGCAAGCAAAACCCAGAACACAGAGCTGTAACGATTAATCGTCAAATAACTGAGCAAGTGAATAATTATTACCTGCACATTTGCTGCAAAACAGAATTATGTAAATTCGATGGATTTTACAGATTTTTTTTCCCTCAGAAATGTGAAGTAATTGATTATTTTCTTACTTTTGACTGACGCTAAACCCCCCAGTCACAAGTGAACGGTCCGGTGCGTCGTGTAGTGGCGTCATCACCTCGCACGGAGGTGATGACACCACCATAACAAACACACGTTTTGGTCCCAGCATCGGCGGCACGTCAGCACGTCGGCCATATTTGATGAGGCAGATCTGCCCTGTAAACTAATTAAACCAAATGGACTGAAGTTCACTACTTTAAAGCGTTACAATTAGCATGCTAACTCTAGTCTAAAGCGTTAGATTTAGCATGCTAATACTAGCTTAAAGCATTAAAGGTAGCATGCTAACAGCAGCTAAAGCGTTAAAGTTAGCATGCCAACACTTGCTTAAACTGTTAAAGTTACAATGCTAACACCAGCTTAAAGCATTAGAGTTAGCATGCTAACAGTAGCTTAAAGCGTAGTGTAACTAGCAAGGAAATAAAGCAAATGGACTGAAGTTGATCCAGCGTCTTACTACAGGAGCTTTAAGTTAGTAACAACTGGCTTTGTTCTTAGACAGATTCTGGATTTCAGAACTAAGCAATGTTCATATTTAGCTCATACTACGTTATAGATGACCTTAAACGGGACTAAGTAACTGGCTCAGCTAGGCTGCTATGTTATGTCATGTTTGCTGTTTACTAGATGTAGGAGAAGCAGGTTTATTCTCCTACATCTGGAAACAACAGTTTTTCACACTTTTCCACATATTTTTGCACTTTCACATATTTTAATCGCAGAAAACAGGATGAAATCCTCCAGAATTCACCAGCAAATCAAGTATTGTTGCGCGCGTTTCCCTGGGGAAGGGACTGAATTAACCAAAAACAAATTCAAAGATCTTGCATTTAAGATCGAAAAGCATTTTAACCAGGTATGTTTTAGCCTCAACTGGGTCAAATTGATCGAGAACAATCTATTTCAAAATTTAAATTGGCAGATTATCCGTGCGCTATCTCTGTTTATCAAACGAAACGGTCTGAGTGGAACAGACGCTTCTGATTGGACGTCCACCTGTTTACTCCCACCGACCGTCTCCACTTGTGGTTGTCTTTTTATCTTGGCTGCCGGCAGACAGAACCCGCTTTCTGCGCATCGTGACTTCCTGTTTCACGTCTTCTAAACCTCTTCGTCTCTTAGCAACAGGCGGTGACTCATTTTCGGGACCACATGTTCGGCACGCTACATGTAAACAGCCGTGTCGGGTTACTGTGGTTCACATGGGAAGGAGTCTGGAGAGTTAAACCACTTAAAACACGTAAAACATTTGATTACGGGACAGTTTTAGCATCTTAGGAGCAAAATACCTCCAGGAGAATGCCAAAAATAGATTTAATTTAATTAAACAAACTTCCTAGCATGGTGGTGGAGTGATGGTGGTTGTGCTTACTTGAAATTATCTTCCTTTTTAATAAAACACATAAAACCAAATAATAAAACCTCTAGCAAGATATGTTTTTCCAATTTTGTGACGACTTTCATTCATTTAATTCTCAATGCAGATAAATTTATATTGTTTCTGCATAAATCATTAATATTTATGTTAGTTTTGTAGTTTAAAATCCAAGAAAGATATTGATTAAGTGACGGAGAGTCAATAGTTAACGATAAGAATTTAAAAGAATGAAACCTAATGTCCTACACTTTTTATAATCTATAGTTTTATTTTACTGTTTGAAATGTTCGTTAAAAGCGACAATGCTGACACGATGTTCTCCTTTTTTTTCTCCACTTTTAAACAGTCGATTAAATGCAGTCTGCATTGGTTTTCAAGTTTAAAAGTATTATACCCTTTTATTCCTTTAATTTTTTAATTTAATTTCTTTTTTTACTTCTTATCTATTATTCCAAAGTCCTGCATTAACATACAGATTCATCCTCATCCCAGTTCACAGGTTACGTCTTATTTGCATCACGTTTATATTATTCTTTCCTTTTGGACATTTAGTTCACATGTTTAGTTTCAACTTTAACACAAATCATCTACCAAACAAAAGAAAATTAAAAAAATACATAAATAAATAAGAAAACATTAAAAAACACCCAAAAACAAAAGAAAATAAAGAAATAAAATGGTTTTATAGTGTATAATAGTAATGACGGTCACTCTATTTCACAGTCCCCTCACCTAATGTACCAGGATGCAAATAACGGTTCCAGGATTCCAATATGAATCTTTTTCTTGGTTTCTGTTTTGATTCAAATGTCTTCACCTTTCAATTGTAATCTAGCTGCTGGGAGGATGTGGACTTTGACAGGCAGATGTATGCCAGTTGTTCTCCTCACCTTCACTCTGCCTCTCTGTTTCCATCTGACGACCTCAGGAGTGCTTTTACTGTCTTAAATTTCATTAATTTAATAATTGAACATAAACCTGGATCAGGGTGTGCGACTTTTACGACACAAAAAGCTGTTTTTGCTAAATGAAATGTGTTAGGAGCCACGAGTCAGCTGTTTAAAATGTTTTCTAAAGATCTACTGGAGGAATATCTTGTTCTGCTGAAGTACAATTTTCAGTTTTTGGGTTTTAAGATAAATGAAACAGGAGGAGGAAAACATTTTCTTCTATTATATTTGTTAAAAATTATGTAAAAAGTAATTAGGAACTCTAAAAAAAAACTAACATTTGTTGTATATTTATTTAAAACTATTAGTTGATTCTTAATTTTATCCACTTCCATATGTGGCATCAAGGAGATTTCGAAGCGTCTGATTGGTCATTTTATCCAACTTTAACTCGTGCATCATAATTGTGCTGCAGAAGAAACCAGACGTGGTAAATCTGGACGTAAACAATGTCTGAAGCGAGCAGTGCCAAATTTCTTTCTTTCTTTGTCTGAACAAGCGCTACACTCTTCTTCTGAGCATTTGGGGTTGTAAACTGTTCTCAGAAGTCTGATGTCGCATTTCAAAGGTGGCATGAATGAGCACGCAAACAACAAAATGGATTTAGCTAAAAGATCAGAACTGAGCATCGAAAGCTGCTGTGTCAACGCAGTTTATAAATTGGTTCTGTCTCATAAAACTAAGTAGTTTAACTGAAATAAACCAGTTCTATACAGCGAAATGGAGAAACGTCAAATCAGAATGACGACGGAAACGTATATTTTCTCCAACTACTGTACAGTTATCAACTTGCCAAGAGACGTACAAAAAGATATGTTCAGACATTTTTTTTTAATCTTTGCTGTTTTATCCTTTATTTTACTAATAAGGTTCAGTTTGTTGCCTTAAACTGTAAAAAATTGACCGTGCACCTTATCTGTTCCAAAATCTGTAAAAATGTTGTGCGTCTCTCTGCTCGTGAACTTTTTCATCCAATCAAAGAATGTCTTGTAAATACCATGTTTGTTCGAGCAGTTCTGCAAGTGCGTTTTTATTGGCTTCCAGTTAACGAACCAATCTTTTTATTGCTGCATATTATTGTCTAATGAGATATTAGGAGTTGAAAAGCATATAAAAGTTTCTTCTCCGTCAGGATTTGTTTTAAAAGGCAAAACTCGGAGCATCTTTGTATTTCAGTTCTTCATTTAGGCTTCATTTTGCTTCGAAGTCTCTCTGTTTTTTATACTATTTCAGTTCCAGCAGTGTTGTTATTTGCACATAATTTAGAAGATGTTTCTTTTTCAAACCAGCTTCTAAATGAAGAATCTATTCATACGATAAACACTGAGCCCAGCTTTAACAACCTCTCGCACAAATACACAGAAGAACAATAAAGTTTGGTTTAATTTGGGTCTATCTTTGGATTGCTGGATTATAAAACATAATCGTATGTTGAATACATGAATATGAAAGGGGTCGTTCTGAAAGTAGTAAGAAAATTGAAAAATAAAAGAAATGTAATCTTTTTACAGTTTTTTATGTAGTCGTAGTTTTCAATGAATCATTTGTGAAGATTAACCACCGAATATATTCTCTGAATTGTTTTTTATTTAAGGCTATTACAGATCCTATGTTAGACACAGACCAAGGTTATTAAGGTGAAATTGAACTATTGAAATAAAAAAAGCTAAAAATAATAAAAACAAACATTTTTGCTATTTACTTGGGAAAAATAAGTGGCTGCAACCAAATCATGTCATTATAACAAGAGCTTAAGCATAAAACAATTACGCTTTCTACAGTTTAGCAACATGTTTTTTTTTTCCAGCTGTCGGCCCGGTTCAGACGATTTTACGTCTCCCAGCACGTAAAATGACGACAAGGGTTTTGAGAAGCAATCCTTTATGGGATTTATCATTATCCTGCAAGAGAGATCCATGTTTTTAACAGCAGCAGTTTTAAAAACTCCTTTAAATTACCATCTTTTTTTAATTTTACTGTTTTTTTCAAGCTGTTTTTAAAACAAAAATGGTATCTTGTGTTTAATATCTGACACCCCAAAAGATATAAAAATTATAAGTGTGAAGAAAAATGAAATTGCTATTTAGATAAAAATAACCAAACTAAAACAACTTTGAATTAATGAAAACTAGCAAACCCAATCTAGCGACACACTAAAACTAGCGTAGAAAATTAGAGAAAACGCCTAAATGACATAAAACTGAACTATAAAAAAGGCATCCCAAATTCATATTGGTTGGTTCAGTTCAGGTTAAGAACCAGCAGCCCTTAAAGGACCAGTCACATATTTCACACCACTTCTCTAAGCCACACCCACTTCCAGCTTTCACACTGCATTTACAGTTTCTTTTAAAATCCATACTTGGGAAACTTTTCCTCCCCAATAAACCTCCTCCTGTCGCGTTTTCTTCCCGCAGGAACATGATCAAGTCTTTCTACACATCCAGCTTGCTGATAGACGTTCTGTCCGTTTTCGGGGAGCTGTCGGAGGAGGTGAGTAAGAACGGAGAACAGACAAGAAAATAATCGTCATGAAACGTTTTTAAACGATCAAAGGAGTTTGGGCCCGTCTTCCAGCCCCCTTCAAATAATCCTCCTACTTCCTTTATACAATTATGGATAAAACACAAACAAAACAAAACTCAGTCCGTTCATCACGTAGAAACGCTCTGCCAGTTTATCAGAGCTGCTGTGTTTGATGGTAACACATTATCTGCAGCGGGGTGGGGGGGGAATACTATCTAAGGATCAATATTTTCATTCATCCTCGCATTCATCTGTGCAGGGTTGCACATTATGCATTTAGCTGTGCTAAATACATAAACTTCCTGTCCAATATCTAAGTTTGTTTTTTGTTTTTTATCAAAAAAAAAATCCCTGTAACTCTTTAAAAAAGTAAGACACACAGGACTGGCCATGCTGTTTGGTTCAATAAATCTTCATTTAAAACAAGTCACTGTCTGTTAATTATTTATATAATAGACTTAAACTCAGGATATTATGAAACGCGGCTGCTTCTTGTAGAATGTGCCTCACTTTAATGTGTGACTAGCTCTTCCATAAATGTACCTAAATGTTGCTTGTACACTTTTTTTTACGAATGTTGCTCAGGCAGGGCGCGGAACAGGCCGATTTTCCAATGGAAACAGAGAAATACCCGTCCCGCATCGCTCAGGATAAACGATGCTTTAGCTTCAATGCGTGTCTGAATGCTCCAATAATCAGGGTGCCATAAGCGACTGATATATAGCTGAAACAAATAATCATTTTAATTAGTTGCTTTATCATCATGTTGTACCGGGAGCGTCTATTTTTAACACAATCTGTTATATCTGCGGTCAATAGGTGGCAGTAACGAGTTACCTAACGCTGTGGTCTACCAGTGGAGCAGCAGAAGAAGAAATCAGCCAATTCTTAACCTTGTTTTACTAGCGCATGGCTCAGGCTGCATGAACACCTTCGCCCTGAGCAAGATGGCGGAGCAGGAAAATGTAGGAAAGTCTTTTTTAAGTAAAAATCTGAGACGAAAACATGTCTGTGAGTTGATGCAGGAGAGGAAGAACCAGCGTGGTAAAATATCCTAATAAGAAAATAAAAGAGCTAAATTCTGTAAATAAAATTAAGTTAATATTATTTTAGAGTTCCAGGTGTGCAGAACAAAACAAGCAACAATAAAAGAATAAATGTGGAACAAGACGCTGACCCCCAGCAATTTCTACCACTTACTAACTCTGTTCTAAACATGCTGGTAGAGACACAAGTTCAGATTAGTAGGAACAATAATGTCCTATAATGTCTCCTGCTGAAAATTCACAATAAACATCAAATTAAATAGGAATTTAAATGTAGAGCATAATAAGGGCTGAGATTTTTACTAATATGCTGAAAACTCAATAAGTTTTATATAATTTTACTTCATTTTTGTATTTTATGCCTAAAGATGAACAAATATTTTACACTGTTGAGCTCATTTGTTACTTTAAGCAAAGTTTAAATAAATCACAATGAAAGGCATAATTATATTTGGGTTTTCCTTTTTCTTAATGAAAATTACCTTTTAATAGCTTACATGGGAAAGTAAACACTAAATTAATAATAAAAGGGATTAATCGTAAAGGTAATCAACAGTTCATTCAAATATGAAAATAATCCGTGGTTGCAGCCCTAAGTTTTTAATACTGGGATTGAAAACAAAGCTGAACTCTGTCCTCCTGGGCATCGATAACATCCACTGTTTTTTGTTTGCTTCAGTCTCAGTTTTATCCTTCCCATCTCTGCTGTCTCCTTTGTGTCCATCTTTACAAAGCCAGTTTTCACCTTATCAAATAAAAATATAATTGATGCTCACTACAAACTAAACTACTAAATATTAACCTTCAGTTTTTAATGATTAGGAAGAAGACGCAGATTTTTTTGGGATATGTTCACCGTAAGTCGGCCATCGTTCGGAAAGTTCACATGTAAAAGTTCACATTTATAGTTTCATATCACAGCAGCGTTTGTTTCCCCTCTGCTTCAACCTTTAGGCTAACGGAGGCCAAACAAACACGTCAGTCATCCTAAACAACATTGTTTTTGTAAAACACGGCACTTATCTTGAAGAAGCAGGGCTTTCTTCAGTCGCTCTTATCAGCATCACGTCAGTATGGATGTGTCAGCCTTGCTACTTTTAGCTGCTTTTGCCCTTTTTTCCCACATTCCAAATATCCTGCCAACAAAACTTGTAGAGCAACTTAATGAAAGAAGCTGGGATGTTTCAGCACTACTCAGAGTTTTCCAGCATTTAGTCCAAAGTTGTCGCCCGTTATCTCATCTAGACACAGAATTAAGTACTTCCTTTTGGGAGTGACACCAAAGCAGTTCTTCCCACATTTCTTCTCTATCCCACATTTCTTAGAGACCGACCGATAATGGACTAAATTATGGTAACTCCACCAAGTTAATGTGATGCTGAGGAGTTTAAGAAAACATTCGATAAGACGCACTGGATTTAATTTAATTCTCATTTATCCCCCATTGTTGATTATATAGGTGGACGTTCATCTATTGATCCATCCAACCACTGTCCAGCCACCATTGCTTCGGTTCTTAGGTCTGTCTGGCCATCCAGACACCAACCATCCATATATTCATTCATCCACCCATTAGTCTGTCCTTTTGTCAATATCCTATGATATGTTCATCCATTGAGTTTTTTTATACTAGTTGTACCCTCCTCACTCCAACATCCTAACCCATCCTATTCCAATCCATTTTTTAGTTCTTTCCCATCTTTTTATTCAATATTCCATCAATCCATTCAACCAACCACCTATCCAAACATCGTTTGGTCTTCATGAGCCATCGTTCCATTCAGTTTTTATCCACCACTCTGACCTTTCAGTTCATCCCTTTGACGGTTCCTTGACTGTCAATCAATCCAATATTCAAAATTTCCCTTCTCTTTGACCAACCTTCTATACGTTCCTTCAACTATAGATCGATTCACTACTTGACCGTCATTCCATCCCTCTCACCTTCTTTTATTCTGTCACTCTGTCCAGTCTTTGATCTGCTTCCCCTACGGTCCTTCAACTTTCCAGCAATCCGCCAATTTACCTGTCTTTCGATTCATCCCTCTGACTGTCCTCTCCATCTAGCCATCCGTCCATCCTTTAGTTGTTTCATATCTTTTGATTCAATACTCTTTCCATTCCCCCAACTGCCATTCCAACCTTTGTTCTGTCTGTATGAAAACTCCATCTGTCGTTTCATACACTCGCCTGTTCAACTGCATATTCCTCCATTGATCCCTCCGTTCATTCTTATTTTTATCCACCACTCTGACAGTGCTACGATCTATCCCTCCTACTATCATTTTATCCATCCCTGTCACCATCTGTCCATCTGACGCTTCGTCTGTCTATTGATCGGTCACTTGCAATCCATACATCCGACCGTTCTTAACTGTCAATCAATCCAATATTCAAACTTTTGTTTGATTTGTCCCTCTGACCAACTAATTATGCATCTCTTCAACTATGCATTGATTCACTACTTGACCGTCATTCCATCACTCTCACCCTCTTTTATTCTGTCACTCCGTCCAGTCTTTGATCTGTTTTCCCAACGGCCCTTCTATTGTCCAGCAATCTGCCAATTTAACTGTATTTTGATTCATCCCTCTGACCGCCCACCCATCCATCTTTTAGTTCTTTCCTATGTTTTGATTCCACACTCCCCCATTCCAACCTTTGGTCTGTCTGTATGCTAAATGCATCCATCGTTTCATCAATTCGTCTATCCAACTGCATGTTCGTTCATTCTGTAATCCGCTCCCCCAACCATCAGTTGACCCATCAATTCATCCCTCTAACCGTCCTTCAACTGTCCATCAATCTGCTTGTCTTTCGGTTCATCCCTCTGATCTTCCTCTTAATCCATCCATCCATCCTTTGAGTCACTCTATTCCTCAGTTCATCAATTTGTTTTCCTATCAATCTGTCCATCATGCCAAAATCTTACTACAACAAGCTGAACACTGAACTATCTCTGGAGAAGATGTGCAGTTCTGTCTTTGCCTAAGCAAACCTTAAAAAGTACCCAGACATCTTCTCTCACCATTAAAATAATCTCAGGGTAAAGATTCATCCTCAAGAATATGGTGGCCTGGTGATGAAACTGAGAAATGACGTAAGACATTAGGGTAATCCCCCAAAGTTAAGACCGACCTCCCAGTTTGTATGCGAGTGACATTATTGGCAATCTCTTCCAGAATATCCAGCAACGAAAGTATGCCCGCTGGAAGGCCACGTACATCCACAACTGTCTGAAGAACGGCGAGACCCCCCAGGCTGGGCCTATCGGCATGGATGAGGATGAGGAAGCAGGTGAGACCCTCTGATACAGCGTTGTTCCTCCACACGACGAACACCCAGCCCCATTTCTGTAGGGAACACGGAGGCCAGCTTCCTTTGTTGGCTGGGATTAATCTGTGTGTGGCGGCGTTTTTATTGGAGTGTGTGTTCAGTATTGTTCTGGTTATCAGCTCTCAGGAGAGTCACTGGAAAGCCCTGGAGTCAGAGGTGTAGAGTCTGAAAGATTAGAAGTGTGTGAGGCGTATATTAGTCATGTAATACATTCTCACAGGGAACAAGTTTCCGTTTTCTATATAAACAAGTCTTTTTCAGAAGCAGGTTTAAATGCTCAACTTGTAGAACATTTAGGCCTCCACCTGCCTTTTTCTAAAACAAATAAGCTGATATGAGTTTAAAAAAACAAATTTCAAATCAACTTAAAGGCTCTGACCTTTGCTGCCTTCAGATTCAATGAACTTTTTTGCAGGTTAACACCATAAAATGTAACCTTTCGAAGGAAGTAAGCCTCTGAAAACCTCTTTGTTTGAGATTGCGTGACATAATCCAGTAACAACCTTTAAATTTACTGTTTGGGCAGCAATTTGTGGGAGGAAAAACAAACCTTGAATTTTAGTCGATTGTTTTTATATTTAAAACTTTTTGCAGGATTTACCACAAATTTGCTCTTACTGGTCAATTTAAAGGTTATTTCTGAAGCTTTTTAATACTTCTAAATATGCAGAAACTGATCTATCAGATAAAAAGCCTTCACCAGAGACTCGACGTTCCAACTTTCACCCACACACTGGGTTAAATTGCTCATTAAAAACACAAACGGCAACTTTCAACAACCCATTAAAGCTCCAGGCTTTTATGGCATTAACAAACGAGACCAAAGTAGATCATTAAAAAGAAAAATCTTCCAGGTTTGATGTGACCTACAAAGTTTACCTTTGCCTTTCCAATCAACACAAAAAAGCCTTATTCTTATTCTATCAAAGAGCAATTTTGAATCTCATTTCACCACATCTCATTCTCATTCGTTTTGGGTCATTCTTGCGCTAAAAGACGAGATTCCCGATGTGTTAATAATTTAGAACTATCACAATGATACAATAAGTCTCAATAACTGTAACCAGGCTAAAGGCGTTTGTTGTTTTTTTGCCCCTTTTTTCCATTGCGGAATTGCTAGATAACAAAAAATGTTAGAAATTACTTTATTTATGCAAATATTGTCCCTTCCAATGTATTTAGCAGCAATAATTGTGTATCATGGTACTACCACCATATATTGTGATAAAACTTTAATCCATATCATAGAACCGTAGTGATCAGATGAAAAATCTCTGGATTGTTAAATTAGCTAAACAAAGATGTACCCTTTCTTTCTGAAATGAACACAGATAAAACTAACGTAGTTTCTGCAGTATAAGGCACACGTATTAAAAGACGCATGCTTAAAATATACAGTCTAAAAAAAAGGAATCAAAACGATCCAATAGTCAATCAAACTTGCCGCAGTTGCACAACAACATTTTTGCAGATTTTGGAGAAAATATAAGGCTTCTAAGTTCGACTTATAATCTGTAAAATACGGCACGTTTAAAAATGTGGCTTTTGTTTGTGATTTTTCAAACACAGAAACAAGTGGGAGGTCAATTCCACCTAATCTTTTCTAACCTAAGCATCTATTACTCGCTCCAGCTTAAAAAAATGCGGTTGGAGTTTTTCTTTCTCACTGTCGCCACATGCATGCTTAGAATGAAGGATTGCTGTAAGGCCAGGGAGTTTGCTGATCCAGGAGGAGAGCATGCCGGCAAGTCAATGACTCGATCCTTGAATTTTTAAACTGTTTGTTTATCATGTATTTCCGATTGGAATTAAATCTCATAAATACGATGAGACATGTTTGTAAATTGCCATTATATAAGGAAATTAAATCCGAACTAATGTTTAGTTCTGTTTTTATTCCCCTTTTAATGCTTGTCGGCCATCTTGGTGCTACGCTCTCTTTCCGTGTTTTATTACGCCCGCTGTTGCTCGTTTCCCTAAAACTGGCGGTGTTGGGCGTCAGCTTTTCACAGACGGTCGGCGGCATCTGTAACGTACTGGAAACACACCGCGGCTTTTCAAGCAGCTTTGGGGAAAATGTCCCAGTGAAGCTGCTAAAGACCATTCAGGAGGTCATTTTAATTATAGCTGGTGTGTGGAGACGTTTTCTCCATTTAAAATTACATTATTGATCTAAAATGAAGACAAATCGGTTATTTCACTCAGATTATTATTCTTTAGATAAAAAGTGAATAATTTAAGCTTTCTAAAACCAACCAGAGAACAGAAGGAGCCACCCAATCCACCCATCAAGCTAGCAGCTAAGCAGGTAACCCATAAACCCAGCTAGCTAACAAGACTCCAACTAAGCCAAAACCTACAAAATAAGCCCAGCTAAGCCAAACCAGAAAACCAGATTTAATGTTAAAATCCACTCCATTTTGTTTTCTGAAATAAATGTGCTGGATTTAGTTTAGCCGTCGTCTCAGAGTTGTTCCTCTTTAAATTTTGAATGTCAGGATTTTTCAGCCACACTCCAGTTGTTTCCTGGATTCTTCTACTGCAGATTCGTTGGTTTATTAAGATCACTGAAACCTTTCTTTGGTCAACCATGGAGCTCACTTTATGTGTTTTATCACAGAAACCATGTTGGAGCATTGAGATTGTTTGATGATATAATCCTGATCTTCTGGGATCAGTGTTGTGTGTTTTCACAGTGACTCTGAAGCGTTTTAAATGTTGAATCCTCTCGGATCCAGATGACTCCAACCCTTGTGTTGAGCTTTTACTCCATCCCCCCCAGAGACTCTGCAACATCTGTACTTACTTTTGCATTTCAGTTTCAAGAGTTTAGTTTTTATTTTAAAAAAACTCTCGGGAACAAAACCAGACATTTGTTTTGACATCAGCACGTTTGGACTGAAACCACATTTCCCTCCCAGAAAGAGGAAACCTTAGACACGCTCCCTAAGTCGGTGAAATTGTGTTGACGAAATCCTCCCTGAAATAAAGTCCATCTGCTCGCTCGCCCACACCCACTCAGTCCACGCACATCTGGGTGGGTTTGACCCTAAAACATGAGACATTACTGCGACCTCGCCTTAAGGGAACCCCAATCTGCTCAGAAACACGGAGGACAGACGACAGCCTCCATTGGTGTTTACATCAGTGTTTGTATTATCACTTTAGAAAAGGTTCATAAAAAAATGACAAAGTTCAAAATGACTTACTTAGGTTTTTATAGCTGCTTGAGGTTTTTTTAATTTTTCTGAAAACGTTATTGCATTAAACAGGAAATGAAAAACGTCTTCTACTACTTCCTGTTTATTACAGCATAACCTAAACTTTTGACATGATGATTCTCTCCAAAACAACAGATAATGACTAAGGCTGCAACTAACAATTATTTTCATAATTGATTAATCTGTCAATTATTCTTACGATTATTCACGTTTTATTATAATTTATTTAGCATTTACTTTCCCATATAAGATATTTAAAACTAATTTTCATTAAGAAAAAGGAAGAGGTAAGAGAATTGTGCCGTTTAGTTTTTAATTTAGTTAACATTGTTTAAAGGAACAAATGTTTGTTCGTTTTTAGGCAAAAATTTCAAAAATGAGGTAAAAATCCAAACAAGTTAATGAGAGCAAAGCTTGTGAATGAACGCTCTACATTTAAATATTTAATTGGATCTTTATTGTGAATGTTCTGACTTAGTTGGACATTATTGTTCCTAATAATCTGAACTTGTGTCTCTACCGGCATGTTTAGAACAGAGTTAGTAAGTGGTAGACATTGCTGGGGGTGAGCGTCTTGTTCCACATGTGTTCCTTTATTGTTGCTCCTGCAACTCTAAATGAATATGAACTGAATTCATTAACAGTATTTAGCACGTTTATTTTCTTATTAGCTTATTTTACCGCGCTGGTTGCTTTAAATCTGACATGTTTTGGTCTCAGATGTTCACTTAAAGAAGCATTTCCTCCGCCATCTTGCTCAGGGCAAATGTGTTTATGAACCATGCGCTAGCAAAACAAGGCTAAGGATTGGCTGATTTCTTCTTCTACTGCTCCACCGGTAGATCACAGCGTTAGGTAGCTCATTACTGCCACCTATTGACCGCAGATATAACAGATTGTGTTAAAAATAGACGCTTACGGTAAAACAAGAATCGATGACAAGTTGTCAACTACTTAAATAATCAATTTTAATCGATTAAATCTATTGGATGTTTCAGCTCAAATGAAAACAAACCCAATTTACATTTTCTTCTGTCTTTTTCTTTCAACTTTTTCCATTAAGTTCCCTTAAAATAGCTTTCTCAAATTCACAATAATGTTTTCATGCTACATTAAAGTGTCTTTTTTGTATTGGTTTTCAAAACAAGACGGGGAAGGAAATGCATTTGCCGAATAACTGTGGATGTTATGAACCTGCTTTACAATTTCATTTTCATGTAAGCTTTGTATTCTGTCAACATTTTTGCGTAACCTGGCAGATTCGCTCCAAACCAGTAGATGGAAACGAGACTAAACGCTCCTAAGAAGACCAGAGGAAAGACTGACTTCGGCCGGGTTGTTCCAGTTCTGACTTCGCTTTTACAGTATTTGAGTTTATATGAATATTGCTGAGTGCCCGTCCGACTGTCGTGCAAATAAAGTTTGATGTTGAATTAGGGAGTATCCAACTTTGGTGGACACATTCCCAGGATAGGTTTTTTTGTTTTCCGTGTTCTTCCTACATCCTTCCTAGTATGAGCGTTTTTACCATAACAAGTTTGTCACGTTAGACACAAACATGGTGTGTTTTTCCCAACAATAGCCTCTAGTATTACCAAACACTCAAAACAGTGATAACCATTGTGATGACTCCGGCCAGTCTCTGCTTCAGCTCACTCACGTTATTTCTGTGTGTTCGTGTGTTCGTCTGTACAAATAATTAAATTCAAGCACCATCAGACTTTTGTGTGAACGGTTTGACCCCAAAGTGACGGCCATGACATAGAAATCTAACAAGAGCGCCATGAATTACCGTATTTTACACTTAATGAGCACTCGGTTACAAAAGCTCCATTTGATTGTAGGGTTCCCACATATCCTGGAAAACCTGGAAAATGATTGACCAATTTTCCAGTCATGGAAAATGAGAAAATGTCCTGGAAAGTTATGTTCGCTCCCTCTGCTTCTCTCTGCCTTGAGGGTGAACCCAAACGGGTTAAACATTTTATACATGAATCTCTGTTTTCAGCTGCCTTTAATGGGCAACATTGAGCCGAAGCGCTTCTCTGCTTCATCTCTGCTTCTACGTGACGCTAACAACCAATCAAATTGCATCATCCCTTGGACCAGTTCTGCTGCCCAGTGTTTCCATATGACTTTGTTGCTAGATTAACCAACTTCTCAGAACCAATTAAAGATTTATTTTTACAAAGAAGTGCCAAAACCATCAACTTTCAGCTCAAGAGTAAACAGATGAACTAACGAAGAATTGTTTTGGTGATTTATGGTACATATAAAAATATTTTGTGTAGAGAGAAAGTGGGAATGGAATAAACATGGAAGCAATCTGGTTCAATGTACAAAATATAAGGTACAATTATAGTACTGTAGCAGCTGAAAAAGTTCTGGAAATGTCCTGGAAAAATGATTTCAAGGAAAAGAATGGGACCTTTTTCTATGGTGTGACTTTTGTGCCACCGGGTTGAGCGCAGTGATACAGATTTGAGAGCACAGATCTGGTGAAGGAACAATCATTTTAAGCGTGTGCGCTCGTGCAGAGCTGCCCAGACAGACGCTCAACGCCGATGAACCACTCACTCGGCTCAGTTTAAGACGAGTTTCGAAAACAAGTTGGAGTTGCGAGCGAGCAGAGTGAGCTGAGTTTGTCAAAGTTGAGCGCCTGTCTGAGCCGCTCAGCGGAAGCTCTTGTGGGATTCCTGCGCACACGCTTAAAGTGTTTGTTCCTCTCAAATGTGTGCGATTACCTGCGCGCTCAACCTGGTGGGACAAAAATCACACCCCTGGAAACGGCCGTTCAAAGTGAAGTTGCGAGTGGCATCCTTTAGCATGTGTCTTATAATACAGTACAGAAGTAGACCCGAAATTGAGACTGCGCCTTATAATTTGGTGCTCCTTATAGTGCAGAACATACGGTAGTAACAGAAATAAATGCAGCATTTGTGAAATACTCAAATTCAGTTTGTTTACACTGCGGTGAGAAAAACGTTCATGAACGTAGCCTTAACGTCTTGTTCCCGAGTGATTGTAGACCGCAGGATGCCGATTTCATTTATGGAGTGTTCCGTAAACAACGGCGTCAGTATGGCAGATTTTCCCTTTCATTTTCCTGATCTTTCACCCAGTTTGTTTCTGGAAGGGGGTTCCACGCTTCTCACGATAAGTGCTCACCAAGAAAAAACAAATAATTAATGAAAAAGTTTCTTTGCTAGAAACCCCAGAAGGAAACTTGTAGACGGACGGCTAATGTTCCTGTGGTAACCAGAACCGACATCGTCTTGGTTTCTGCAGCTCGGCACTGGAAGCTGTTTCCTTTCCTCAGTCCCTATACCTCCATCCATTCCTTTCCTCTTGCTCAACACATCTCTTCCCCAGCCAATGGAAACTCAGAGCTGGGGGGGGGGACAATGGTCTTTCTGTAACTGCCGCCGCTGCTGGATTCGTGTGGTGGAGGCAGCGGGAGCCAGAATGTTAAACGCAGCATTCAGCTCTCCAGAGGCCAATTAACCCACTTCAACTGAATCGTACGGAAGAACGACTCAGTTTCAGCTGCTTTGACTGAAAACATGTAAAAGACGAACGTCTAACCAGCGAGTCAAACAGATCAATATCGGATCTAAAGATGGAGACGGGAGGTTCTATAATGTATGAAACCTATTTAAACGAGCAATATGTGTTTTCCTTCTGTCTTTCAGACGAGTTTGGAGCCGAAGGTTTTTCAGGCCAGGGTTTCTCTCACGGAGGCTCCTTTAGAGCGGACGGTCCCTCGCAGGACCAGAACCCGGATCACGCTCCAGCTCCGGGTATCGGCTTCACTCCGAGCCCCGGGTCCGGCCCGGCGGGCCCGTCGACCTCAAACTACAACAACATCCAGATCCCGCCAGGAGCACACGCCCCAGCCAACACTCCGGCGGAGCCGCCGGCTCCATCAGGTACGGCCGGTGGCGTCGACTCACCATCAGACTTCGAACCACAAAAGCCTCAAAACTAAATGCAAAGCAACAGTTATTTTTTTTTTCATTTTTATTATTTTAAAGCAACTACAAATTATCTTTTCAACCTTCATAACATATTCTCAGAATTTTGTGATCATATGTCGACTTACAGCTTGTGGAATGACGCCTCTGTTGTGGCCCGAGGAGGTCCGTATCGCTTTTAACCAGCACTAAGTAACTTTTAGGAGGGTGGCAGGAACCCGGCCACACTAAACAACTACAAATGTGCTGACTGTTTACGTCATCATCTGACATTGTTTCACCATAATTAGATTCATCACTATTCAGATCGGGAGGTCAGGATTTTACCACGCTATGCGCTGGTGCTCATGGGAAATGTAGTCTTCCTTCAGGCAAAACAACTACGGCTTTTGTCCACACTGGGCTGCCAAAATCAACCAAAACTGAAACTTCTTTAGTGTTGCTTTAGAACAGCGTAAACAAGTCAATTCCAATTTTCACTTTTTGTCCACCTCCACCAAAGTCAATTTGGACCAATTCCTTGCGAGGTATTAATTTATCTGAGGTTAAAATTATTAATGTGAGACATGCATCATAATAATAGACAGAATAAAAGAGTGTGAAATGTTGAAAATAGATTTTATTATTCTTACAACACCCTCTATCTAGCGCAGGTCCAGTAAAAGTTACACCACAGTTCTGCTGCTATCTGGGGTGAAAAGATCAGTTTTACTGAAATTATCCAAGTTTACAACAAACTGACACGTTAAAACTGTTCTGTTTCCAGCACTGGTCCCATCTGATAACAACATCAGCACCTTTTACTGTTAGACACTCCTTACAAAGTCACAACCTGAAAAACCTAAACCTATCTGGCTTTGTAATGTTTCTACACGACCCAATTTCCGATGTTCTTGCTGACTAAAGGAATGGATGGTGCCACTTCCTCAGCTGGTACTTATTCGGATAATTGCCTGCAGTCGGGACAGTCATGTCGTGTTTTTATCCCGCTCTTTACGTTATAAATGTGAGTCATGCATCATAATTGCGCAGCATAAGAAGCCAGACGTGGAACATCTGGTGATAAACAACGTCCGAAGCGAGTGGTGCCGAGTTTAGCTTTCTTTTTCTTCTTAGCTTCCTTCGTCTTGTTCTGATATTGTGACAATACGGTGGGCTCCCGTCGCTCGTCGCAATGATGAGGGAAGGAACAGAAGAAGCTCGGATTAACAAACATTTCGGTACAAAGAACCAAACGGTGAAAAAAACTTCTTAATTATATTAGAATCATTTTTGTCTTTTGAATACCTTTGATTGATTAATTACATTAGATGTTATCATTGTAGTCGCAATTTATCCATCCATGCATCAAAACAAAGCAAGGGATATAAATAGTTTAACATCCACAACGTCTTCTAAAATTGCATGTTTCTTTACTTAGTGCTTTGCAGGAGTCGGTATAAATTAGACTGAAAATATCCAGATGATAAAAATGTGGAGGCTTTGGGGGAAGTGGCTTTTAAATCCTAGTCGGTGGATCTGGTCTTAGTTTGTATTATTCATTTTTTGTGGTTCTAACACTTAATAAATAATAAGTATTTGTAACCAAAACCACAGTTACTCGTTTCTGTAAGAGACGAAAACTGTTATGATTCCAATATTGTTGATAATTAATCTTATATTTGTGAGATTTTTGTAATTATTTAATACATGAAAATTAGGCATGTTGATGGTTAGTAAAAGGAGGATCCAGATTCTTTTAGAGCTGTTAAAGGAAAAGCTTCATTTGTCCTCCCATTAAGGGCTGAAACTGTCCCGTTGTTGAGTTATTTCCTGGCTGGCATCTCCTCAAACGTGTCCTCTGGAGGAAGAAAACTTCCTGATTAGGATAATAGGGTGTTGGATGTTGAACGTGGAGCTCGTCCAATCTTAACGAGAAAAACTGCAGCCTCGTTAAGGACGACTCGTCTTCTCGCGCCAGCGTCTGAGAAATATCACCAAAGTCCCTTAGAAGGTTGGTTGTTTGGCACTCAATGTTCGTTCGTTTGAAGCATTCGAGCGTGTTTTAAGACGAAGCCAGGATGGAAAGATATTAGCAATGACCCATGAGAAGATTTAAGGCTAAGATGTCTAATTATTCATTACCGACGATGTACGTGGGAAGCTAAGATACATCTGAGGTTTGCAAAACAGCCTGTCGAGAAGCAGTACTCAATTTTCTTGAAGGAAGTTTAGATGAGGAAAATGTTGTTTAGCTACTGTAGGAAAGTTTTAAATGATTGCATTGATGCATACTGGGGTATATTTGGTGTTTAAATGTTAAATGAGGCAATTTTCATAAGAGGAAGCCTCTTTATTTATTTAAAAAATTTAGCTAATGTGGTTGGTGTCACTCATTAACATGGGGGTGCCCACACTTTCCCAGCTTGCGAGCTACTTACAATGCACAACACCTATTAAGTTTATATTATTGTGTACTTTGTGCACAACGAAGTATATTTTAATTGAATTTAAATGTAATCTATAACACATATTAGTTTGTTTTGCATAACTGCATTAACCTACAACATATACGTGTGTGTGGGGCCCCAGCCCCCATTCTAGCTCCGCCTCTGCCAAGAGAGATTCTGGAGACTCACCACGTAATGCAAAAGGTCATTTGCTAAGGCGGCTAACTCGAAGCTAACATAGACTGCACATGGGTTCTTAAATTTAAACGCGCAGCAGTGAGCTGCCCGGTATGCGATTCAAACATTGTTGCCAACTTTGCAAATTTCACGGAAAGTCAGAAACTAAACAGGAAGTGGGGACACTTGATGCGCTGAGCTATCCCTTGCTTGTTCGCCAACTGTGGCGTCTGAGCTACTGGAGGTTTCACTTTCCTACATTAATTCACCTTCAAAACTCCAACTCTTAACAAAAGCACTTTAATTTGTCTTAACTGTTTAGTTGGAGGTTATTTAGTGTTTGTCCTTGTTGTTTTTTCAGGAGAAGCTGCTAAACCGGTTCCTGCAGCCCGGGCGCTTCCTGCTGTCGACCCGTCTCTGCTCAGCGCCCAGCAGCAAGGTAAGAAGGCTCAGATGGCCAGAATGCTGCGAAAAACTCGCAACACATGCAGAAACTTGACTCAATCCAAAGCAGAAACATGAAACTGAGTCGCATTGCTCTGCAAAAATCTTGTTTAAAAATCTTTAAGATGACGGAAATTTGATGCTAAATTCTCTTTTTGTGTATCTGGTTTTCTCACAGCACTCTAAAAAGCTCAAGAACAATCATCTCTGGATCAAATCAATATTGCATCGATTTTAGCAATTTAGTCTAAATGATGTGTGAGAATCTTGATGATGAAAAACAAATAGGCATGTTAGCGTTATGAGGGTTTACAAGTTTTACTGTAGTTCTTTGTACTGTACAATTATTTTATTCAAACTAGATAATCAGCCTGGCACATTTAATTAACTGTCTTCTCTATATTAGCGCTAATAGCTGTGCTAACATTTAACATATTGCTTTGTTATTCTTGCTGACTTTCAAACTTTCAAAATGGAAACACACTTAGGTTCTAATAAATTCATTTTCATTTAAGTTATAATGTATTATTCACATGAAGTGATAATTTACCTGAATACAGTTTAAAATCTGTGTCAAAGTTATAATCATCGATTGTTAAAAAAATCGTAGGTCGCCGTTTGTATTCATGCTCTTATTTTGAAGTTCCTCTCCTCAAATTCTTGTTGTTTTTTTGTTTTTGTTAACAAACGAAAGCAAATGCTGTATGATTGTTTTGAGAGTCTCTTTGTTAAAAAAGGTCTTTAAAAATAGATTTTATATAAGGTTTGTCCCAAAATCTAATAAAACAAACTACAACCAAAAGCAGAAAGACAGAACAAAGGATCCCATGATCAGCCTGTTACATCTGTTTAGCTTTAGAAATGATTTACTCAGAACAGCAGAGCTAACGTTTGTTTAAAGGTTAAAGCAACACTAAGTAACTTTTTTAACCTTCATAAAACATTTTCATAACTTTTGTGATCATATGTTGACTTGCAACTCGTTGAATGACGCCTCTGTCATGGCCTGAGGTCACTAAGCAACTTTGAGGAGGGTGGCAGGAACCCTGCAACACTAAACAACTACAAATGTGCTGAATGCTTTACGGCATACGTCACTTTCCCCCGTTTCTTATCTCCAACATCCTCATCTGAGATTGTTTCTCCACAATTAGATTCATCACCTCATCACTATTCATCCTTCACACAGACACTGGAAACAGAAATGTGCTTCAATCCAACTGATCAGGATTTTACTGGTGCTCATGGGAAATGGAGTTCAAAACACTACCGCTTTTCTCCAAAGTGGCGCCAAAATCAACCAAAATTGAAACTTCTTTATTGTTGCTTTTAGCCAACGTGAAGAAGTTCTGCAAACTTTATGGATTTTGGTTTTTAATAAACTTCTCCAACTTAAACATTGAAGCAGAAATCATGAATCTGGCTTCCATGTCTGGATAAAAATGGGGTGTAAAAACCTCAACACTTTGCTTTCTGTAAATCCACAGATAGGAATACTTATTCACCAGGAGTTAATGTACATTAAATGATTTAAAAAACTAAATTATATTTCCACTTAAAGGTTAGATTAGTGGGAACATTTAAAGAGCAGGAAGAAAATCTCTGGGTGATATTTCTAAAACGCAGAGCGGGCCGAATGAGCCGGGCGACGGATAATCTCTCTCGGTTAAACGCCGCTCTTCTGCTCTCCCAGGAAATTCACGGAGGAAACGTTAATACAGAATAAATCTCTTACGCCTCGTCTGATTATTGCAGCAAAGAAATGCTGACTGTGTATCGCGAAGCATGGAAATGGTTTAAGAGACGGAAGGAAAGAAATGTAAATGATGAAAATGGACTTTTAGGAAATAATTAATCAGCAGAATAATTCAAATGTGTCTAAATGTAAATTTATTAACTAAAAATATGTAAAAATAAACAAAAAATTATATTTGATGATCATTTCTGAACAACAAATTTAAGAATTGATGCCTAGTGGTAAAGAACAAAAATGTAGGATAATACAAATGTTTTTTGGGATATTTAAGGATTATAATCCCTAGATAAAGTGCTCAGAGCTACAGTGAATAGATATTGTAGCATCTATTCACTTTAGCTCTGAACGGTTAAAATAAATCATGATATCTTGGTGCGGTTGTCATAACGATGAAGTAATAATTGAACTAATAAAAGTAACTGAGACTTAATCACATTTATTACATTTTTCTTCGCTCTAATAGAACAAACAGTTGGGAAAAAGGGTAAAAAATAAAAAATTTGTGCGTTTTTAGGCTTTCCGAACCTCATTATTCATTTTATTACAATTAATGACCAGATTTTTACATCATGACCAGAAATTTATGACGATATAGACCAACGATAAGATAACGCACAACCTGAACTCAAACAGCATAATTGCGTATCTGGGCCTTTGTTTCCTAAAACTGCAGCTCCTTTAATAAATTAATTAATAAATTTAAGATAAAACTCTTAAATCAGCTCAAGAACTTTAGCCAGAATCAATTTGATATAAACAAAATTGATATAAACAGGCTAAAAAAAATGGATGTTAACGTTAAATAATGACACCAACAGAGATGATCATGAAACCAAGTTTTACAAATAATAAGTATAAGTAATAATAATAAGTTTTGTGAATGAGAGAAATAAAACACCTCTAGAGAAGGTATTTATTTAAATAAAAGTTTACTTTCTCTGCCATTAAAGCAAACCTACATAAACAGGGACGGCTGAGCAGAAAACACATCCGTTCTGTTTAATTGGCTCTTCTTCCCAGGCTGTTAGACGCATTTAAACTCTATTTTTCTTCATTTAAAATTCTTGGACCGGGTCCTAATGCGCTCAGATTCCTTTAATTGAACCGGCAGATGGGTTGAAGGCCAACGACCCGACTCTCTCGCTCTTAAAGGACCCAATTTGTTTTCATCTTTCGCCGAATAAGCAGGTAACTCATGACTTTAAAAAAAATTAAATAAAATATTGGAATTAGCTGCTTTTTAAATTTTGCTGAGCCGCTAAACCTTAATGTGAAATCGATGGTGTCATTAAAAAAGTTCCCGACCGTTTCCTTGCTGGCTCCATCAGGCGAGAGCAGTCAGAAGATTCATGTATGAACAGCCGGGGAAAAAATCGCAGTTTTACGTTCACACAGCAGGGAAAAGCAACCATAATAATATATTTAACTGATATCAAACTTTTTCCCATCTTTTGACCGATTTGTGCCACTTCCCAATGTGGTCAACTTTTCCATCATCAACGTGAGACGTGCGTCATAATCGCGCAGCAGAAGAAGCCAGATGCGGTAAATCTGGACATAGGCAACGTCCGAAGCGAGCAGTGCCGAGATTAGCTTTCTGTTTCTCTCTGCTTCCTTCGTCTTGTTCTGATCGGCTCGTTGACTTTATCTTCCGTCCACAGCCGGCGGCGTTCGTCGTAACTGACGTAAACACGGCGCCGCTGGGAGACGTCTACGTTCTTTTTATGTAGATCGCTTTGGGGTCGTAAACCGTTCACGCAGAAATCTTACGGCATGAATCATCATCCATGACATCAAAAAGCGTGGCTGGTTTATTTTCCAGTTGTACTTTTATAATTTGGCAGCTTACAGGAACCTAAATAACACGGCACCACGCAGGACATCAGTTTGAAAGTGTTTATTGCTGAAATACAGGCTCTCGTTGTACATTGATTCATTCCTAGTACGGGAAAAAATAATAATTTGCTGTATGGCGTCACGGCTGGAGAACGTGAGGAGAGGAAACTTCACCCACTTCAAAATAGGAAGCATGAAAATCAACTGCTTTATTATTTTTAGATGATAATGAAAAGTGCAAAACGGACGTCAAACTTCCTTCGACTGAAAGTTTGCCAAGTAAATTAGCGTCTTAGGATTTATCGGGAAAAACGCCAAACTTAGCGCTTGACCGATTAACAAAACCACTTTTTTTTTAATATATTTTCTACCAGATTGAAGTTTATGAATAACTGCCTATGTTTCCTCAGTTTTTTTAAAGTTTAATATCTTAATGGACCAAGGTGAGATTCTCTGAGCGACGAGAAATGAATGCTAACAACTTTAAAGTCATGCGTCAGAAATGACGATTAAACCTGAGTAACATCTATTAAAAAAGAATAAATTAAAAGCAACAAAAAAACGAACAAAGAAAAGCCGGATATTAAGAGTTGTGGCTGAAATCTGAAGATAAATCTGAAAATAACACTCACTTAAGCTTTAACCAAAAAAAACGTTATATAAAAAGAAGCAAAACAGGAAATGGAAAGAAAAGAGTTTAGGTAAAAACACTGAGTCTTCCTCCAGCTTCCTTCTAGATTTCCTGTTGAATCATTGAGGATGTGGTCCCATTCATTTGCTGGACGACTCCCCCCTAGTGCTTCAGGAGCTCCTTTCGACCGTTCAAGCGTCCCCACTTCCTGTCCCTCCAACGGTGTTTTTGTACAATGGCGGTTGTAATTGAGAGAGCAGCTTGGCTTTATATAATGAATAAAAGCAAGAGCACTTCCTTGTCGACTGGTTCGGCACCATGTCAGCATCTTCTAGAAAAATTCAGCGTCGTCCAGAGTTTGCTGATTATCATAGAAAAATCTGCCGAGTGTCGCTTACAGCCCTAGTTTTCACCATTATCGCCTCTGAATCTTCACTCCAGTGGGAAATCTGTGACTACGTCACATAGCAGGCGCTCTCTGATTGGTTGACAAGTTCAATTTTCCCAACCCGTCAACCACTTTAATCGAGCTTCTCAAGTTGCGCGTAACGCACAAAACGAGCCGCGAGACTTTACGTCTACCTTTTTCTCTTTGTACTTCAGTTAATCTGTCGTTGCAGATTCTTTAATTTCTCTGATTCCTTTTCTTTTTTATGCATTTGTGTTGGTTTGGATGTGTGTTTTGCAGCTACCATCATTTATGTGTTTTCAACACAACTCCCTGTTTGCACTTGACGGCCATCGTAGTTGGATCCCTCTAAACAAACACCAAACTCTAGATTTTCTTTTAAATGTGACTTCCATGTACAGGAATCACCTTTTCCCTGCAGAGTCAATAAACCAAAGAAACAGAAAGCAGCAGATTTCTCTCCGCCTACAAGCTTCGCTCTGACTCAGCTCAACTTTCTCCCTGTGTTTGTTGAGGCTGGTTTAATAAAATGTTATTCCTCACGACGCGTTAATATGTTTTCATTCCGCGCCGTCACTCATTTCATGGCTGGAAAGACGTGCAGCTGTGCAGATGGCTCTGTTTGGACGGCGCCGCGCCGCGGGACGAGCGAGCCGCTGGTTCGAGTTAGGAGTTCGGCTTTTCTTGCGTGGCGTTGAAATCCCCCAAAGGTGTCTGATAAAACGTTGATGTTTTTAGACAACATAAAAAATGGAGACAAGATAGATAAAGGATGTTAGGGCCTCATTTTTTCTAAGTTATAAAGTCCTTCTTATGAACCGTAGAATATTTAGTTATAGCTGAGGTTTCCAAAAAAAAACGGATGAGGAGATGATTTGTTAGGCCTGGAAAACATCCTGAGCTAGAAGTCATTAAAGAAACAGCTTGTTGGGGCCGTGAGGCTGATTTACCAAGCAGTGAAATTAATGTCTGTCTGAATTTTATAGATGAGTCTGTAATCATTTTTATGGACTTCTATCATTAAAAATGGCTAATAAAGATAAAAAAGTGCTGCACAAACATCCCTACATACGATTCACGCGCGGTAAATCATAAATGATGAATCATTTCACGGCTTCATTAGTCCTTCCACACTTAGTTGGTAGATGATCTATAAGTTATTTGAGTGTTTCGTTTTCCTACAGTCAGCCTGAATTGAAAGGATCCACCCTCATTTCAGGCTGAGCATTAAACCTCCAGAGACTCAGTCTGAAGGGTGGAGGGCTAAGAGCTTAATAAAACACAGGTGCACCACATGTACAAAAATGGTTGTAGTCTAACTCTCTGGGGGCTTTTTTGTTTCCTGGATTGTTACAGACTTTTCACTTTAAAACGCTTGTTAACATGATTCCTCATATATTTTCCCTGTCAAGTTTTCAAACTTTTCCAAAAATCTTTTCATCCTATTTGCTAGTTTTTAAGTATTAACACTGAAATTTACTATAAACGACATTTCTGCTGTCAAATTTTGCAAACAGCAAATTACATTTGAGACTAGCTAGGTTAGCATCTAGAATCACTTCACCTCTATTGAGGAGGACGTTTACTTCAGAGAGAGCACAGAAAAGTCTCCAGTTAAACTAAAACTCATCACATCATTATTAAACGGAGATTCAACCTCGGTGACTTTAGCTTTCAGCTGTTCTTGTTCATGAACCAACTTGCGCTCTGTTAACAATTAACAATCGAAAGTTACCGTATTTTACTGAATATAAGGAGCACCTAGAAGCCTTAAATTGTGTACAAGACTTTGAATTGTCTTGTACACAAAAATGTGCTATACAAATAAACTTGCCTTGCCTTGCCTTGCCTTGCCTTGCCTTGCCTTGCCTTGCCTTGCCTTAAATTTCCTCATCGGCCGTGTGCGTTATTATCAGCTGTGCCAAAAGCGCCAAAAACTTTATAAATGTTGTTAACCTCTCTGTTTCACTGACTGATTATTTAATAAATGTACGCACGTTTTGCTAGTGACAGACGCTAATTTGTATGATGATCTGAACGCATTAGCTGCCTGTTTGCTCTTTGATCTGTTGCGTCTGGACGGCTTCCTAAAAGTTCCTGACAGCGGTTCGATTTGTCTCCCGTTTCTCTCGGTCGCGTATAGACTGTAAAGTGATCTTGGTCTCTTTTGTGTTTATGTCTGCAGCCTTGTTAGCTCTGTAATCAGGACTGATTGCACCTCTTTTCGCCTCTAATTGGCTGACATTGACGACCGATTTTTCTCTCGTCCCCCCTCAGGTGGCGTTCAGCTCTCCGCCGAAGACTTCACTAAGGCGCAGAAGTACTGCAAGTACGCCGGCAGCGCTCTGCAGTACGAGGACGTCTGTACGGCCGTCCAGAACCTCCAGAAAGCCCTGAAACTCCTCACCACCGGCAAAGAATGAGCTCTTTGTCCCCCTGCCATCTGACTCCTCCTCTTCTTTTCTTCCTTCTCCTCTTCACTTTTCTCCTCTCTATCTGTGTCCGATCTGGCCCAAAGTGAGCCAGAGGCGACTCTCTCACAGCGAGGCCGTTCACGTCAGACGAGGATACGATGGAAATCAGACAGAACAATGGCGGCCTGTGTCCACGGATAACCGAGTCTTCTCCGTCTTCCTCGGCGTGGTTCACATCCTCCTTACTGCAGGTTCACAATAAAGAGGAGAGAAAGCCGTTCTGAGCAGCCTAACTTTACACAAAAATCCAGTGCAAACATCTCGGCGCACCGATAATGAGACAAAACTAACACACAAGTAGCTTTTCAGCAACTTATAGAAGCTTGTTTTGAGTCAATGATTCTTGAAAATTGATAAAAAGTTCAAGTTTTATCAGCAGATTTTTGAGGTTGTTTTAGGAGGGAATAATCTGCCATTGAAACTACTTGTTTTTATCAGTATTGAAGATTTATTGGCCTAAAAGAAAGTTTTATATGTTGTTAAAAGTAAGTGTGTTGTGTTTGCGCGAGAAACAGATTTTGTTTTTGTATTTTAGGCTAAAAAACTCTACTTTGAGATTTACTCTGTTTCTGGTGCCTTCAGTTTGTTTTTGAGTGTTTATGTTGGATCCACTGAAGCTTTATTACAAACATAAGGTCACAGATCAATAAGTCCTGTAGTTCCTGCTTACAAACCTTTAATAAATCGTCCCAAGGCTGCATAATCCGCTTTATTTTTCCTGATGTCCAAACTACAAATCGATATGAAAATCGGCAATTATTGTAACGAATTTAACCAAGTGATGATTAAATGACTTTAAACTCCAGATAATAATGTTTCAAAAATGAATGGATTTGTGTGTTTTTATTTCTAAGTTCGGTTGGTGATGACATCTGATTGTAAACACTCGTGAGAATCCTTTTGCTGCTACACGGATGATACTGGTGCAGATTGAATAAATTTTGAACATTTTTCTGTCCGTGTTATGCCGAATTTTTTAATTAAAACCGTTTCCAAACTGACTATTTGAACCAGGTTGTTGTTCTTACCACGAACTTTTAAGCCCCAATGTAGATGCACAAACTGCAGCCAATGTAATCCCGGGTGTTTATCTTTTCTTGTATGCAGCCTCAGTCATGAAATATGCTAAATCATTAGGATTTCTGTTCTTGTTTTAACATGCTAACTCAAGGCATTAGCTACTACTGTAGCTTTACATGCTAACAAACATCTTGGCAGATCTTATCTGTTTAATACAGTGAATAAATACAAATGTAGGATTGTTCATGATTAGTGTAAATGTCACATCATTCACTACAAAGTGTTCTGGAAATGTATTCGATAAAAATACAGAGGTTAAACAAAATTAGACAATGAGGGAATCCTAATGCTTGAGTGCTAAAAGGAGCTGTTTGTAGTTTTACACATGCTAAAGAGATATTTTGGGTTATGCTAACATGCTAATGAAAATCTCTGCAGATTTTCCGCGTACTATCTGACAACAAATAGTAGTGTCCTATTGTTTCTTTTGTTTGTTTTTTGTGTGTATGTTTTCTACTTGGTTAGGTTTTTTAGCATTTTAAAGCTAAAGTGGACAATTGTCAGCAAACATCTTAGCGCAGTTTTTCTCTTACTCTGTTAATATAAGGAGGAAACTCGAAAGCATGAGTGCCCAACCAGTCGATCGCGATCTACTGGTAGACCGCGGACTGATCCCAAGTCGACCGCGAGGTTATGACGTGTAATGACATGACAGGAAGTCAGTGTTGCCAACTTAGCGACTTTGACGCTATATTTAGCGAGTATTCAGACCCTCTAAAATAAACTAAAAAAACATACAACAAATAAAAAAAGAAATGTTTTTTACGGCCAGTCACGCCCGCAATTAATTGGTCACTTATTAATGCACAATTGAGTTATTTTGTCATGTAATCTGATTTCAACGAGAAACGGTTTCAATTAAATGAATATTTTAATCAGTGAATTACAAATAAAAGTCCTCAAACTACAAGCACAATCAACTAAGTTTGCATGAAAGCAAAAATTATAATAATTATGTCTTCTACAAAAGTGAAGCATTCATTCCAGGTCTTTAATCAAAACATACACAGCAACATATTTTCCTTTTTATAACAGGTATTTCTACTTCTGTTAAGGTTTTTGTACGTTATGAAACACTGTGGCCATACTCATGTTTGGTGAGTAAACTTGTTCATTAGTTATAAGCATCTAATGATGTGTTAGTAATCTTGTTTCCCTTCAATATTTAGTAGTTACTGCAGGCTGGAAATGATCTGTGGGGGTTTGAGATGTTGACACTGGACTGGTAGATCTCAGGAGGATGGCTACTTGAAAAGTAGATCTTGGGACAAAAAAGGTTGGGCACCCCTGATCTAAAGCATTGTACGCATTATCCACTTGTTTACTAAAAAGTGCACACAAAATAAAAAATTGAGTCAACTTTAAACACAATGCTAAAAATAGCTTTACAAAGCTTTTATTAATTTTAGCATGCTAATGCTAACTTGGTAAGCTATTTTAATTGCTGGCTTACTGAATAATGTATCAGAAATCTATTACTTGATAACGTATTTACAAGGATGCTGATGCTAACATTAGCATGATAGAAGGGCATCATTTAGCATGCTAATGTTAACATTAGCATGCTAAATGATGCCATTCTATCATGCTAATGGAGATTTTGTGAAACTCCCTTATTCTTTCAACTTAATGGTAGAATAGGAGATTGGCTGTTCGAATTGTTCATTAATTGTCTATAAAGTTCATTATTTGCTGAAACATCTAGATTGTAGTTGTATTAAAAATCTAATTTAATCCTAAACTGTTTATACCTCACACTTCGTAAGAAGTAAAGTACAGAAATTCATAAGGAAACTAAATTTCTCAGATTTGATGAAACGCACTAAATGCCAGTTGATGTTATTTAAATAAACCACATTTATCTTTACAATGCTATCATTAGCCTGCTAGCTTTACCATAGTAACGCTAAGATGCTAATGAAACAACCTATTGTCATTTTTAGAGTTCTAGGTGGTTTAATAGGTTAATACAATTGTTGGATTGTTTTGCACGAGTAACATAAACCATAGTAGCCCTTTTTCATTAGATATATTTGCCTCTACAGTCCAAAATCCGGGCTATTTAACCTGTAACTTGACAGAAACCCAGTCTAAGCCTGGAAAAGTTCTGAATTCTTGTTGATTTCCTGGTTGAAGCATAACGCCTGGCTTTACCTTGGCACAAGACCTAGAAGTGAGTGGAAACGGATAGTCTGGCATTTTTATTACTTGCTCAACTGAGCTGTTGGCTGCAGATTTGTTCATTAAGTGGAGCAAACGGCTCCAGGACTGAATCTGAACCACGCCATTTTCTTTCCAGCTACACCCAGGAACGGATTCAGTCTCACTGCTTACCCTGTTCAAACTAACGGCATACATGTCGTGTAACAATATGGAGGAAACCATAGAGGACTGTGCATTCAGATGGCTGGAGAGCAGGAGCCTAACCTTTACACATCACTGTGTTTCAACAGGAGATATGGTTGTAGTTCCAGCTTTAAAAACCTTTTTTTCTGTTTGGTTTGAATCTCCGAACAATTGATTTAGTGACTCTAAAAGTTTGATACACTGTTGTTTGAATAAAATGTTTGAAATGATTGCTTAGATATGTGAACGTTGGTCACATTCAAAAACTCGACGTTTAGCTCAAAAATAGATTTTTTTAGGGGCTATTTTTATTTGTTCTCAAAGCGCTGAAGTAAGCAGAGGTTCTTTTTTTTAGTTTTGCAGCAGATCTCATCTGCATGACTCGGATTTCTGGACTTAGGTTTTAAAAACCGTCCCGTGTTTAGTTCGTCTTCAGGTTGAAAATAAAGAAATTATACTAGCTGGTTTTATCAATATTGAAGATTTATTAACCTAAACCAAACTCTTATATGTTGCTGAGAGTAAGTGCGTTATGACGTTTGCACAAGACTTTCTGAGATTTTGTTTTTGTAATATGTGCTAAAACATTCAACTCTACTCTGAGGTTTACTCTGGTTCTGGTATCTTCTGGCAGAAGGACTGTTTGTTTTTGATTATTTACGTTTGATCCAGCAAAGCTTTATTACAAACATAAGGTCACAGATGTCAGATTGGATCAATACGTCCTGTAGTTCCTGCTAAATCGTCCCAAGGCTGCAACACTCAACACATTATGAGAAGTACTGAATGCAGAGAAACCTATTTATTATTTGTTACAAGTAGTTTTATGCCTTTTAAGGATATTCAAGATCCTCATTGGGCCCTAAATAAAAGAGTTTGACGCCCTGTTCTACTGAATCTTTGAGGGTGTTTTACTCTATAAACTTGTTCGTTATGTCTTTCTTGATTGCTGTAAATAACTCAAAACAGACCCATGGAGTCCAGTTTTAAATAAAAGTGTGGATGAGTACAGTCAACGTTTTGAGGGGGATTCTGATTCAGAGCTAATTTTGTCCAGATGGAGACGTTGGGGATGGAAATGGTTCAGTCGAGTCAAGTGACTTCTGCATGTCTACATTATTTGGCACAGCAGCTTTATAGGACTGCGAACGAACACCATGAAGACAATTATTGCTCTTATCGGAGTCGGGTACCTCAAACCAAACATCTGTCCCTCAGTATTTATATTTAAAAACATGCATGATGTTATTTTAGTCTGGTTTTACGAAAGAATACGGCACCAAAACTGCCTCCATCAACATTTTATCCTCTTTTTTTTTTTGGGGGGGGGGAGTGGCGGGTAAAAATAAAAATAAATAAATAGTGCTCCACATTATAAAATGGAAATTCCTGCCACCAGAGAATGGCTCTGGTTGTTTGAGTCGGGTTCCAGAGCTCGGTACCATCAGCGAGGGGCTGGAATGTTATTGGGCCATTAATCAGAGCTTCACTCTTTCACCACAGCTCTCACTGCTGCAGATGAAACGGCAAAAAACTGCAAAGCGATGAGATCCAGATGTGTAGGAGTCTCCTCAGGGTTTCCACCATCCTGTTCATGAACATTAAACACAGGATCAGAGATCGGGTAAACGTACCAAGAAGAGCAAAATTACTATAACTGAACTAAAACGCTTTCTAAATAGTTTGTGGGATTTGGTTAAAATGTGTGCTAATGATTAGAGCATTTTGAAATGACTGAATTTAGCAGATTAGCAGAAGTATTCCCACTACTGGACATGTGTAACGCTAACATATGAGCTTCATTCCAGGTCCGCCATCCTCATTTCAATCCATCCCTCCATTCACTTCCATTTCCAGCGGATTACATCGAGTCACCTCGAGCAGCAGAGAACGTAGACGATAGCTTGTGTTGTGGTTGACTTTACAGCAATCCCTCCTACTGAGCATGTATGTAGCGACAGTGGAGAGGAAAAAACTCTCTAACGGGAAGAAACCAGAACCAGAACCCGGCTCAGCACGAGCAACCATCTACTGCTGACGGAAGGCTGGAAAGTTATTCTGCCACTTCCCTTTTTATTCCAACGGTGAGCAATGCTAACAAAAAAAAAGCTAACTCTGCTGACGCTAAACCGCTAATCACCAACATTAGCTCTCAACACTGAGGTGCTTTACCAACATGCTATTTAGGGAAGCTAATGCTAAAGTGTTGAATTCAATCATGTTGTTTTGCACAATGTGCAACAAAACCACACTGGAAGCAAAGTGTGGATTTAGGTAATGTTTTCAAATGTAGCTTAGATGCTAAAGCTTTGGAAAATTTCCTGCGCTCCCTTAACTGATGTCTGGAAATGTGCCCACCACTTGATATATGTAACATTACATAAATTGCGGTTCTCGTATCCTGGTTAATACACTCCAAACTACTGGATGGAAAAATGTCTAATACACGTTTTCTTTGTTCCTTAATTTGCAACAATTGAAAATTCCCTCAAAAGAAGCTAGATGTTCAGAGTGCTGTATCCAAGCATATTAGTGGAAAGTTGAGTGGAAGGACAACAAATCGCTTAGGTACATGCATGAAGTGACTAAGAAAGCGAAACCAATTATTCATTTACCCTACGGTTTTACTTCTAAAAAGATACAATTTTCTTTTAATATCTTTTAGTTTTCCAGTTTCTGTATTTTCATTTTCCACGCTTCGTTTTCATGCTAACTTCCAACCCCCAAAGGTCGTCTCACCATCTGTTTGCTTTTTAGGGATATTTTCCGACTTGTTTTCCCCCTAATTGAAGCGAATACCCTGCAACCCGAGGCCGAACACAACACCTTCTGTTCTGGTCACGTATGAAAACCTCCCGGAGGCCGAAGCGAGCCGGGAGTTTCAGGAAATGTTTAAACAACAAACAGGCTCACGTCACTTGCACAACAACATTAGAGGTGCCGGCTCCGCAGAGGCTTCGGGAGGTGTCACGGAAAACTCGGCATGCTTGAACTCAGCGTTGTAAAGCGAAGTTGGTGACACAGTAAAGAACTTTAAAAGGTCCGTGAAGCAAAACTAATCCTCTGATTTTAAACACATGGTAACAACTCGACCCAAATACGCGTATTTTAATGAGTTTCTTCGCTTCAACTTTGTTTCCACAGCGTTTCTGTTAGTAGCATAATTCATATATTTTTTTAAGTTTTCAGTTATTTATCGATTAACTAAAAACAAGGATGTTTTTCAATGCAGGTTTGCAGCCTCAAGCAGAAAAAAACTGCACAAATAGAATTAAAAAATAATGCAATATCAAGCTGTTTTTTCTACTCAATACCATTTATCATAAAACTTTATTGGTGCCTGCATAATGCCTAGCATATGCAGGCATATGCTAGGCATTATGCATTAACATTAGCATTATAGCTAACATTAGCATTTAAGCTAATTTTAGCATTTTCGCTAATAATTGCTTATAAGCAATTATTAGCGAAAATGCTAATATTAGCCTAAATTCTAATTTTAGCTATCAGGCTAAAATTAGCATGTAGGTTGTCATCAGCATGTTCACTTATCCTAATATAGTTGATTTATCACGCACAAGCTACCGTGTGCATAATACATCAACTGTATTAGGATAAGTGAACATGCTGATGACAGCCTACATGATAATGTTAGCATTTTGGCTAACATTATCCTTTAGGGAATTTTGATGAATCTAAACTTTACATACTAAATGCAGACATTAAGTGTCATTTAAATAAGCCCCTCATAGTAATTTTAGCATTTAAGCTAACATTAGCATGCTAACATTGGCTACATGGTTTAAATTAGAATTTAAACCAACTTTAGCTAAAATACATTTTCTAACCTTTTTAATGCAATAATCAGGACCCCGCGGACACTAGCAGGCAGTTTAAACTCTTATTTCACCCTGTTGTCCAACTGAAAACCCAAGATGGCTGCAAATAGCATCAATCGTGTTATTTTGTTCCCTTTCTTTACTGTAGTTATGGAGTCCTATTTATTTATTTTTCTTTGTATATTTCCCCAATTATGTTTATAAAAACAAATAGTTGTAGTTGGCTGCAACTGACTAGAATAATCATTTATCTTTTATTATTATAGTTTTTGTTGTAATTTGAGGAACGTGAGGAAAGAAGTTATCTAAATGCAAACTGAATGCTTCTGTCAAAATGTGATAACGTTCAGTTTAGCTAAAATGATCAGCAACCTTAATCTGCTGCAACCCCTCAGTCTGCAGAAATATGCTCACAGTTTCCAGTGCTGGGCAAACTGAGTCTAATCCGCTAATAGCATTGCTAATTTTTGATTTAGCATGTTGCTCATTTTAAAAACATTTAGCGCTCTTGGCTTTTTATGCCAGAAATGCAGAAAAATAGAAAACAAGCCAAAGTTTGACCAGTTTCTATAATCTAAAAATCCTTCTGGATTTATGGACATATATGATTGAAGAATCTTGTTTTTATCTGCTTCCTGATCTGTTTGTGATTAATCCCAGGGTGTTTTTCATCTCTGTGAGGTTAGAGGTGTCTTCCCTTTCACATCAGAGCTTCTCTGAGGTGGCTTTCACTAACATGCAAATCTGTGCAGCATCCTGAAGCTCTTATCAGGCAGGAAGATCAGAGCGGGCGACGTTTCAGAGGCAAATGAGACTCTTCAGCGCTGCTCACCTCAGGGCGAACAGTCCTGGTCTTTCGCATCATCTGTTCAGTTGTGGTGCTGCTTTGTGCTGATGAGGCTGAACAGATTGGTTTTTGCTCCCTGCAGTGAGGTGAGACTCCAGACCTGCTGGATCTGTACGAACTGGGAAGGAAAGTTGCTCACTAATCAGATTAATCAATTAATATTTGTAAAACAGAGAGAAATAGCGCCTGTTTTAGGCATTGAAGTGTTTTTTAAACCGTTTCCACTAATTCACAGCTAATTTATAGGTTAGGGGTTTAGCACTTTTGCTAACCTTTAAAAACTTAACCCCTGCTAGGATTCAGTTTACGACGCCAAAATGACCAGAAGAAGAACGTAGACCTCTCTCAGCAGCGGCCATGTTTACGTCAGTAAGGACGATGTCGCCCTCTGTTAAAGTCAATGAGTGAAAAAAAAGAAAGCTAAACTCGGCACCGCTTGCTTCGGACGTCGTTTACGTCCAGATTTACCACGTCTGGCTTCTGCAGCTGACACAATTACGACGCACGTCTCACGTTTATGACGCAACAGTCGGATAAAACGAGACATGACTGTTCACACGTTTTGAAAACTATCGTAAACGGGTCTGATTTAATACCGTATATGGAAGTGACACAGTGGTTTTGTTAAGAAAAGAATTGGATTGTTTCCACTGCATTGAAAAAAGTCAAATTTGAGCAGTATTTATCGGCAAAAAAGTGTTTGACTCTACAGAGGGATATTTATTTAGTTGTTACATAGGTAACTCAAGGATTAACAGGCAGCTTGTTAGCATACAGAGGTTTTAGCTTACATGCTCCTTACATCATTTCAGTCAGGTGTTCTGGAGCAGAGACACACCTAGAACCTGCAGGACAGCGTTCTCTGAGGAGCAGAATTGACAAACGCTGCTTAAGCATTTAGCTACATAAATTAGAATTCAGCTACATATCCTAGCCTTTAGCTACATAAATTAGCATTCAGCTACATATCCTAGCCTTTACATATCCTAGCCTTTAGCTACGTAAATTAGCATTCAGCTACATATCCTAGCCTTTAGCTACGTAAATTAGCATTCAGCTACATATCCTAGCCTTTAGCTACATAAATTAGCATTTAGCTACATATCCTAGCCTTTAGCTACAGCTACATATCCTAGCCTTTAGCTACGTAAATTAGCATTCAGCTACATATCCTAGCCTTTAGCTACATAAATTAGCATTCAGCTACATATCCTAGCCTTTAGCTACGTAAATTAGCATTCAGCTACATATCCTAGCCTTTAGCTACGTAAATTAGCATTCAGCTACATATCCTAGCCTTTAGCTACGTAAATTAGCATTCAGCTACATATCCTAGCCTTTAGCTACGTAAATTAGCATTCAGCTACATATCCTAGCCTTTAGCTAC
>JAVLVB010000628.1:130443-142891 GCA_032876305.1 Orestias chungarensis | reverse complement strand
ATATAAAGTTGAAAATATAAGATATATAGGATATAAAGTCGAAAATATAAGATATATAGGATATAAAGTCGAAAATATAAGATATATAGGATATAAAGTTGAAAATATAAGATATATAGGATATAAAGTTGAAAATATAAGATATATAGGATATAAAGTTGAAAATATAAGATATATAGGATATAAAGTTGAAAATATACGATATAAAGTTGAAAATATACGATATATAGGATATAAAGTTGAAAATATAAGATATATAGGATATAAAGTTGAAAATATAAGATATATAGGATATAAATTTGAAAATATACGATATATAGGATATAAAGTTGAAAATATAAGATATATAGGACATAAAGTTGAAAATATAAGAAATATAGGATATAAAGTTGAAATATAAGAAATATAGGATATAAAGTTGAAATATAAGATATAAAGTTGACGACCCCGCCCACGTCAGGCGTCCGGGTCCAGAAAAGCGAGCGCTCCCTCAGCTGATTTCTCTCCTCCTCTCTCACTAAACTTTGAAACCTTCTCCTTCCAGCTCAGTCGCTTCTGGATTTTAGCTGCTCTGGAGTCTTTGGGAATTTTGACAGCGAGAGAAAATCAATGAGAATGGTCGTGCAGGGGAACCAGCCTCCTCTCCAGTGAGAACATGTGAGTCCAGCTGGATTTAAACCATCTCACCCTGAAGATGCTTCATCCTCATCTTCCTCAGTTTTCCTGCTGATCCTCTGTTAAGGGATCATTGCTCCAGAGTGCTGCAGCCTCTGATGCTGTAATCTGGCTGCAACAGAGGAAAATCTGCTTTTCTTTCCCACCTTGTTTGCCTCCAGCTCCATGGAAAAGTTTGACTTTCTTCATTTTTAATTTTTTAATTTTTTCCATGGAGCTGCTGACATCTGCACTGGTTTCCAGTCTGAAAACTGGCTTCGTCTCTGGGTTTGAGTTCAGTTCCTCTAGGAATAGATGGGAAAATAAAAACTAATCTGGTTCTTAATTGCAAAAAGTTGGTAAATTGGATTATTTTGTTATGAATTTTCATATTTGGGGTATAATCAGGTATCTTTGGCACCTTTTAACTAAACTTATCATTGATCTCTCTCTCTCTTAGATTTATGCTCTAATTTGATTGAAACTTGGTCAAAGTTCCAGGTTGTAGTTTCTCGTCTTCTGTAATCCCAGTTTGCTCCACTTTCAGGGTGGGAGGCCACTTTTTCTTGCCTTTTTAACGACTTTACAGTGCAAACTTTGCGCCGCGCCTCAGAACAACCTGTCAAGCGTTTAAAGAGAGTCATTTTGTGCCCGAGGGAAACTCAAATCCACAAAGTCTGGAAGCCTAGAAGATTTATTGATCTGTTTGAAAATGACAGAAAATAGGGAACAATCTAGTCTGGAGCTTTGTTGTTTTCTTGTAATTCAGGAACTAATTATATCATGTTTACCTTTAACTGAGGTTTTCTCTATTTAAACTCTATTTAAATAACTTTGGTTATTAAACATATAGATAAGACCATTAAAAGTGCAATTATTGCAGCAATTTTAAGTAAAGAGCTTCCAAGTTTTTAATCAACCTTCATTTTTATAAAACTATAACAAAAAATGTGAAAGTTTAAACTATGTGGGCGTGTTTACCTGGAACATAAAGGAAACTAAAACATTGCTGCAGAAAAGCCGAAAATTAGAGGCAAGGATTTGATTCGAAATTGATTTTCTATTTTAAAATGATTCAGTTCTGGATTCTGCTTCAATCTTTAGGCGGGTGGAGCCAAAAAAAAAAAAACCCACAAAGTTTGCAGAGCTTTTTCACATTGAGTTAAAAATTGCTTGGGATCTAAACAGACTTTAGCTTCGCTGTTCAGATCCTTTAAACAGACGGAACAGGCCGAACGTGGGATCATTCATCACTTAGTCAGCCAGCATGAATGTAATGTAAATACATACAAAGTCGTACAAAATGGTTCATTTTTAAACGTTACAACCACAAACTGCGATATACGTTTTATTGGGATCTCATCTTTAATATTAAGTGGTGTCAGATTGAAGGTTTGTGTCTGTGGCTCCATGTTTAGGTTGATGAACCTCCGACTTCATCCTCAATTAGGATTAATTTGAACTAAAATCATTGTTCGTTTGGTTTGTTTTCGTGGTCGTTTTCCATGTTCAGATGACGGAGGCACACGTTGAGATATATACTTCTAGAAACTAGCCTTCCTTTAAACATCTCCACAACATTTCCCTGACCTCTCTGCTGGTTTCCTTATTCTTTATTATGCTAAGTAATTTATCTGATTCCTGAATTTAAAGCTCTGTGACGTCTTCCTAGCTCTACTAACTTTTAAGATATATTATTCCTATTGCATGGCAGCATCATCAGTTTAAATACTTTCAGAATATGTTAAAATAACCTGTTTACTGTATTTCCATGTTTGGAAATCTACAAATAAAGAGCTTCAGGTTGTTTCTGGAAGTTCGATTGTTTTTCCTATCAACGTTTTGGGTTCTTCTGGCCGTGGAGCGTCGCCGGTGTCTGGAAATGTAGGATCCAAGACGCTGTCCTGTTCTGTTGTGTACATATTGAACTCGGGTGACGGATCAGTTTCGCCTCGTAAACTTTATTTTTTTTAACGTTCCATGATTATCCCTGAACAGGCGAAGGCTGTTTTGTATTCTCAGAGATTCAGAGGAAATCTGAAGTAGAAAACATTTTCCAGTTTAATCAGTCGGATCGTGTTTGGTTTTCTTGCTCAGGCACGAGGGATGATTGTACATCAAATCTTAATGTAATGATTTCTAAAAACTAGAAGAGGAGGAACAAGATCTGCATGATGCTGCCACTGCCATATCTGTCAACAGCACATAAACAGCACATGAAGTTTGGCAAAATTTCTGTTAGCATTGATTCTCTACCAGATGTTCTGGGATCCATCGATCAGCCTCTGAGCACTTCTGGATCATATTTTAGTCACTTTTCGTTGGTCTTCAGGAAAGGATCCTGATTTTGGTCCCACAATGACTGTTTACATAGATATTTAGTCTTGTATTTGTCTCACTGCGCTCAAGTTGGTGGTCCTATATATCGTCATACGCAGAAGATTTCTCTTAGGACGTGCTAACATCCATACTAGCTAGCTCATTTAGCCAGGACTAACGCTAATGACATTGACTCTAGCGCGTACTGTTCGTTGTTTCTTTAATGCTGTGCTAACATCCATGCTAGCTACCACTCAACTTAGCAGGGGCTAATGCCAACAATGTGAACTCTGGTGCGTACTGCTCTCTACTAGCAGGGGGATGCGATGTCCCATCGTTTCTTTTACGCTGTGTTAATGTTCATGCTAGCTAGCACTTCACCTCATTTAGCAGCGGCTAACGTTAACCTCGTTGGCTCGGTGGCGCACTCTCCTCGGTCGGCAGGTGAACCAGCAACCTTATCGTCTCCTCTGCTGCTCTTAGATCTTCAATAAAAGAAAGTGTACAACGTTTTTTTCTGCTTTGTTCGTGAGTTGTAGCTTTTTTGATGAAGTTATTTGTGTGTAGATAAACGCCAAAAACTGTGTAGATAATCACTGTTGGTTTTTACACCGTTTCAACAAAGATACTCTTTAAACATTCTTTGCTGTCACTGTTAAATAAATAAATAAAAGTTAGCCTAGCGGAGCTCAAGTGAAGCCAGAATCTGTGCTGGAGATGGATGTCAAACTTTAGGGAAACCATTCAAGATGTAAACGTTAGTTTGAGTCGAGATTATGAGTTTCAAAACCATCTGATGTTCTATTGAAGCCGGTCTGTGTCCAAGTTCTGTTGAATAATGAAGAGGTGATCCCCCTTTATTATTCCATCATATCTAATATGGAAGGACCACCAAATGAGCAAAAACACAGCATGATCCTGCCACTGCCATACCTGACAGTTAACCACTCGCTTCCTTCCTTTATTAACCTCAATTTTTGTCACCCCTGACCATAAAAACCATGATTGGAACTCTTCCATTGATGCGCTAACAGCGGAGCTAACCTTTCATCTAGCATATTTGCTAACTTTGGAAATGTTTGCCACACTTAGTATCAACAAAATGTATTTTTCCAGATAATTATAAAGCTTTCATCTAATGGCTGTTTTGTAACGTTTCAGTTGAATCAAGTTTGACATATGTTTTGAATTTTGTATTAACATCTGTTAGTACTTCTTTAAGTTGTTAGCCGTGTTTATCCATGCTAATATTTTAATGTGGATAACGACTGCTTACTCTCCTCACATATTATTTTTCAGAAACTTGGTTCTTCATTCAAAAAAATACAACAACAAAAAAATACATCACTTCTATTAACAAACAACCACGACTGTTAAATAAAGGCAAAATTTCATGGGTGAGTTTAGTTTTGTTAGCATTACCTAGTGCTAAATACCATGTTTTTATAGCACCTTATAGTTGGCTGAGCTAATGTTTATGAATAAAGCTATAGCGCAGTAGCTTGTTAGTGTAGTGAAAATAATGTTAACATTAAAAGCTTTAGCATTCGTATAGCTAACTTTTTGTTAGCCTTCCTCACTACAGCAAAAAACACATTTATCTTGTTTCTGTGGTTTATTTCTAGCTTCTTTCTGGGTCGGTACATAAAACGTTTAACATGGACAGTTCCTGGTGTTCCTCGGTTTTTTAAACACCTGAAGCATATTTCTGAAGCGAGTTTGTTTTTTTCCCCCACACATTAGCGAAAGAGCGACACGTTATCCTGTAGATCTACGTTCTCTTTGCTATCATAGAGGGTTAATTAGCGACTGTATTTTATTACTGTGGTTATGTTGAAAGGGTTCTCCAGAGACCATCTGCTGTTCTGCGATTTCACTTTATGTAGAATCAATCAAAGAAGGACTTGTTTAAGGGGGAACCCGTCGCCGCCAACTGTTACGCAACCTGCAAAGGCGATACGGCTCCTCGCACAACGGCGCGTTAAATGACGCCGTGTTGACGGGCGAGCAGGAATGTGCTTTAATTAAACCGCAGGGCAGCAAGTTTTGATGTCCCCACCTGGAGCTTCAGTTTGATCCTGCTGACATTCACAGCTGAAGAAGAACACCTGTGTCAGGTGTTTTACCTGGAAGTGGGTCAAAAGGGCCGCAGCTGAAATAAATCGGAATTGATTGTAAACTAGCTGCAGATTTAGATTTTAAAGGTTAAAGTGAAGTTTTAGCATAGAGGAAAAACTACTTTACTTTTAAACTTTTCTAGTTTCTGCAAACTGATAGCAAAACTAATTGTTTCATTAATTTTTAATTTTATTTCACACCAAACCTTTTTACATCTTAAATCTAAAATAAACTCAGCTCGCAGATTTTGAGCCAATGATTCTCTCGTTAAACACTCGAGTTTGTTTTGCCACATCTTTCTGTTAATAGAGGCTTAAATCTACAGTTGGATGTTTAATTAACTAGAAATCCAAAGCAAAGATTGGCAGTTTATTTATGAAGGCATGTTTAGGACTACACTGACGGATGGAAGCTTGACTTTTTAAGGTTCATTACTTTTTGGTCTTTTTCTTCATATTCTTGAGTTACAAGTTTGTTTTAACTCAACTTTGCTATAAAAATGATAAACTGTCTTCTTGTTTCTCTTTTCTTAACCTCTTGTTAAACTTTTTTGTTAAACCAGAAACCCTGGTGTCCTCCTACTTTGGGTTCTTCTTCTCATTATTCTTGTTCTTGTTCTTCTTATTGTTTCTTATTCTTGTTGTAACCTTATCCTGAACATTTTCAGCTGTTAAATCAAAAACATCCATGTTGTTCTTCTCCTTCTCGTTGTTCCTGTAGTTTTTATTCTCGTTCCTCTTACTGCTGTTGTTCTTGTGCTTCTTCTTTGTGTTCTTCCTGTTTGTTTTCATCTTATTTTTTAGTTTTTATCATTCCCGTTCTTGTTTTGTTGTTATTTGGATCTTGTTCTTCTTTTTCTAACTTATCTTTAACCTTTTCCACTTCTTTTTACCTTTTTATAGTATTTTCTCATTACACAAACATAAATGTTCGTTTAGGGGCTTAAACTCTCATGTTTGGTTCTTTAGGTTTAGGAAAGTCATTAAAACTGCTTACTCAGCATTTGTTTGCCTTTTTTTACATTAGTCAGCAGCTTTTCTTTTACTTTTTCTAGCAGAACTAACAGAGATAAATAGTATTATTTATCAATAATCTTATGTTTTTAAATATATTCAGATTATTTTCTGCTTTCTTACTCAATCGTTGATTTAGATTTCATCATATTTAGGCAATAAATCAGTTCCTCTCACAACAATTTTTAGTTCAGATTTAGCTTTTCCCCTGATTGTTGGATGAAAAGACCAAAGTAATCCAAATGGGAAGTGCTGAAATAATTCACTTTGACAGTTCTGCACAATTCAGAGCAATCAGCAAGATATAATTCACTTCAGGTCGTAAACTGTGGTTTGTGGGGGTTTAAGTAAAATATCGTTTTGTGCAACATGTTGCTAAAAGATACCAGGCAACTCTTAACGTTAAGGAAACCTTTAAACGCGTGACATAGTCTGGAAATCCAGGACTGTCCTGGTGGGAAAACGTCGTTATGATCCCGGAGCCGTGGGCCCCAAAATGTCTGCCTGGAGGCGGAGGGTTTGCAGGGCCGCCGTCCAGCCGAGCAAACACAAAACCCTCCGTCTGTGTGCAGCCTTGTTCGCTGACCTCGCTCCGCTTGTCATTTCCATACTGGAGGAGGAGGGAAGACGAGGAAACGACATGCATGACTTGACAAAGAGGCGAGTTTTCTTTAATGTCAGCAGCTGCATGAATTTTCTGAGTTGAAGTCGAGGGCCTGTTCTCTGTGTTTCACATAAAAATGATCCACTTGGTGTTTTCCTGAGTGACAGATTGGGAGTTTCTTAGCTTCAGTCCAGAACTTGGATATTTTTCTGTAAATCTAGTAAATCTGAACAAGTTAACTATCCAAGCAGGCCAAGAAGTAGTTGCTTAAAACGTACTAAACCCCAAATAAAGCTTTCTTTGTGTATAAATTGAGTTAAAACCTACTATCTGCACGTTTCTGTGACAGTTTTTAGATTATTGCTGCTTGTCGTGTCGGTACGCGTTAAAAGAATCGGGTCTGAATACGTTTTTGTGCTTTTCAAACTTTCTCACACAAGGAAAATTGTAGCGTCCATTTAAGAAGAGGAGCCCCCCTAAGGTCAAACACTTAAAATGATGAACACGTCAATTATTCATGGTCTGGGGAAACTAAAATGATTGAAACAAACATTTAAATCAATTTGGAAAAGAGTTTAAGTTTTCTTTAGCCTTAGATGGCATGTCGTCGTTATACCTACCTGGTGAAATGTCATTCATGTCTAAAACGTTGTCGTTCTTCCACAACGTTTTCTTCATGGATGTTTATGTATATTAGAAGAAAAGAGACTTAAACTTGTTTTAAAGGTTTTTTTCCACCCGGATCGTAAAAACGTCTCGTTAGTAGCGGTCGGATCGGCCAGTGGCGTCAAACCTTATTATCACCTGGGGGAGGGTTTTGATTGGCTCCCTGGGGACGTATAGTTTATTTGAAGGCGTTGGGGGGTGTGGGTTTCTTTGAGATCCCTGGTCGCTCGTTTATTTGTGACCAGTGGGCAAAAGAAACAAACAAGGTTTCATAATCAGAGAACATCTGGGCTGAGAGAAAAGGAGACGTTTAGAGTTTTATTATGGGGGAAAATAACTCAGGAAACTTTTCTCATACTTGGATAGTTTCATTGATGCATGGCGAAAATGTGTTCGCTGCCGTCTAAATGCGAAAACTTCTGCGATTGTTGAGAACTTTGTTGTCGTTTGTATGTAGGTCCGAGACTGCAGTGTTAGCTTTTCTCTCGGATGGTTAAAAGCAACACTCAGTAACTTTTCAACCTTCATAAAATATCTTCATAACTTTTGTGATCATATGCCTACTTGCAGCTCGTTAAATGACGCCTCTGTCATGACCCGAGTGGGTCCGTGTCGCTTTAACTGGCACTAAGCAACTCTGAGGAGGGTGGCAGGAACCCTGCCTTCCAAACAAAACAACTACAAATGTGCTGACATTGTTTCACCACAATTAGATTCATCACCTTAATCGCTATTCATCCTTTACACAGAAGCTGGAAACAGAAATGTACTTCAATCCAACTGATCGGGATTTTACCACGCTATGCGCTGGTGCTCATGGGAAATGTAGTCTTCCTGCCGTTTTTGTCCACCCTGGCCGCCAAAATCAGCCAAAACTGAAACCTCTTTAGTGTCGCTATAATGTCCACAAATCTTTGTTTTTCTTGCTGTCCCCGTTAGACCTACCGGCTCGTTTCTGCTGGATTATGTTCTGTAGTTTGATTTTGGATTCCTATGACAGAAATAAAACAAGATTTTCCAGCTCATCAGCAATTATTTTCTCTTACCAGCCATTCCTCTCCGCCACCATTGCTGTGTTATGTGTTATGTTAAAAGTCCATGACGTTAACGACGTCCAGTTAGCCAACTGGGATAAAAATATGATTTTTTTTTTAATCTAAAAGAGCCATTTTTTATCTTTTCCTCTCTACAAAATTCAATCTGGATCTCATGTTTTTTCAGAATGGTGGTATTACTTAGACTAATGAGGTACGACATGCGTAAGTTTAGCTTTCTTTATCATGTTCCGATACGCTCTTAGTTTTTTTTCTTCTTAGTCAGTTTTAAATATGATTCATATTTGACATTTTAAAAAACAAATTTCCCATCTCAGTAATATTTTGTGTCTGAATCGTCTTGCCGTACCAGACACCCAAATAAATGTTGCTAATAATGTAGTAAATTTTCAACGGCTTAAAATAATGTTTTAGTCAACAGATATAGATGTAAAATACAATAAATCAGTTTACATTTGTAATAAATGATGTCGATCGTTCACTTAAGTCTCTTAAATCCAGATTTAAATGTATATGTACAAATCATTTTTGGGTCACTTTCTATTCTAGAGCCTAGAATAAACTCATGTTTTTGTTTTTTCATACATATTTATGATGTTTTTTTTACATATAACTATAAAAGTTATACTGATATGCTTAATTATGCAGATTCTAGAGACTTTTTGGACAATCCTTAGCGTTATGCTAATTAAATTCGACCGCTATCAGATTTCTGGGTGGTCATTGAGCGACGTCACAACATCATAACAAGACGAAGGGAGCTGAGAATAAAAGAGAAAGCTAAGCTCGGCACTGCTTGCTTCCGACGTCGTTTGCGTCCAAATTTACCACGTCTGAGCTCACGTCTCGGATAAAAAGTCCATTTGAGGTCTACATGTGGTACGAATCGGATGTTTTGGGGGAGTGAAAGCTACAGGAACTTTGGTTTTGTTGTGGAGAAACGTCTGAACGTAGCAACAAAACTATCCGTACAACAAACGTCGGGAAGTAAAACCACGCTTGCAATTTTTGCAGCAAGTTCTGAAGTGACTTTAAAAAGCAGAATTTGTTTCTTTGGTCTTTTTCTTCTTCCCATTAAACTGATGGAGTCTTTGAAGCTGGTAATGTGATACAGATTTGATCAAATGTGGGTGTTGGACGTCTGGACTGATGATGTTTCTGCTTCCACAGGGGGCTCTCGCTTCATGGAGGTGGAGGAGGGTGGAGGCTGCAGCACGCTGTCCTGTTTGTTTTGCTCTGGATGTTTCTGGACAGAACCGGTAAGACCCAACTCACGTTTCCTGGCTTTCTCCTGCTCATTCAGAACCATCTAGTCTGTAGGTCACCGCGCTGACCAGAGCCGATATTTCTAAACTTTTCCTGAAAACTAAAACGTTTAAAAGTCCAAGTAAAGGTGCATTAAACATGAAAGCCGCACGTGTGTAGAGCAGAGCTGTAAGATAAACAACACGTCTCGCAGAAAAGCCTTTAATTACCAGCGAGCTGCAAATGACAACAACCGCGGAAATTAATCAGCGTTTATTGACAACATCAACGCCTTTTACAGTTCGACACTCGTTATAAAGTCACAACCTGCAAAACTTACGTTAAACTGCACATATCTGGCTTTGTGATATTTCTAAACGGCCAGATTACGACGTTTTTACCCTCAAAACGACCCTCTAGGTCAGAGGTCACTAGTAGGCGGACCCCGGATCCGGACCGAAACGATGTGTCATGCGGACCCGAAACAGCAATGACAGCTTAAAATCTTGTTTAGCAATTTCCGGTTTACCAGCGCAGCATTTACAGTCTTTACGGTAGTAGTCATGCATCCATGGAAACCAACCGACCAATTGCATGCCAGTTTTGGTTATACCACGAGATAACGACGGGCCGGCAGTCTTGCCAGATTGGGCAGTTTACCACACAATTGGACGCTTTTCATTTTGATGTTGAGGGTAAAAATGTCTGTGGAGATAATTTGGGCTGGTTTGAAGTCAGATTGGCGGTTTTTGAGTTAACTTATATAGGTATATATATATATATATATATATATATACACACACAAACATTAAATAGTTGGACTTCCGGACCTTGGCAACTTGTAATATTGTCGGAGTGGACCTATTTAACTTTTATTTGAATACCCCTGCTCTAGATAATTGTGGGTCGCATTTTATCCGACTTTTACCGTCATTGACGTGAGACGTGCGTCTTTGTACCTTTAAGAAAAGCGTCTACCTTTTTGGACACGCCCCCTTCAGCACGATCCCGTTTACAATTGTTTGTTTTATTACATACAATTGAGTTAGAACCTGTAATTTAGTTTTGGGGAAATGGATACTAAGGATATTGTCACGCAGTTCCACCAGGGGGACTTAATCGCTGCTGCCGCTAGTCTGGCGGATTTTGCGTCAGCAACGTCAGACGTGCTTCATAATTTCGCAGCAGAAGAAGCCAGACGTGGTAAATCTGGACGTAAACAACGTCCGAAGCGAGCAGTGCCGAGTTTAGCTTTCTTTTTTCCATTCGTCTTGTTCTGATCGTGTCGCCGTGCGACGTCTACGTTCTTCTTTTGGTCTCTTTGACGTCCTGAACTGTTCGTGTGGACGTCTGATGGCGATGAAGTTTAATTATCAAATTGGAAAACCTAATCGCACACACAAAAATAATCAAATCAAAAACAAAAAATCTGAATTAAGCATCCGGAAAAAAGTAAAAAATTAAGATTCATGTTTTCAAACAAGATTGGCTTTGAATTAAAGTAGATTTCAGGAACAGTTTCCTATCACTGCTCTGTTGCTTCATGAGTTTTCCTTCACCTCATTTATGTTTTTCCTGCTTTGAGAAATAAATGCTGCTGACTCAGCTCGAGGACAAGGAAACATCTGGCGCCGCCTGATTGGTTAAGCAGCATCCTCAGAGATGCAGCCTTTCTTTCTGACAGCAGCGGCTCTACATGTTTAATTGATCATGTTTCCATCATCCATGTTCTTTTTTTCTGCCACGCTGTTGTTTTCTAATGTTGTTTTTCACGTTTTCCGTCTCCGCGTGCTTCTGCATGCCTCGTTTCTCTCCTCACGGCTCCATTAACAAACCCCCGTCGCCGTTAAGCCTGCAGATGTGTCTGTTTTCCATCTGGCTGACGCTCTGATCACGGCTTTTATTTTGGAGATGAATCCACGCTTTCTCAGCTTCCATTCATTCGCTGCAGTTGTTGGCAGAAAAGTATCTTTTCACTTCCATATGAAGCCAAATATGATTCTGGTAGGAAAAAAAAGAGATTTAAGCATTTTTGACAATAGAGAACCATTAAATATTTTAAATCGGATTGTTTAGATTGTTTCTGTCATTTTCTGCTCTTGGACTCTAGAAAAGTAAATTTAATCCGATTATGTTTTTGACCTTATTTTCTTGTATTTAAAGTATTGTGTGGAAAAGGAGCCGCATCCTGCCAGAGTGGCAACTTTTTCAAGAAATATCCTATAATTTCACTGGATTGCAGTAAATAAAACTGCTTTGGTTCAATAGTAAAAGCTCACATTTGTCTCTTCTCATGCAACGAAACGGCAAACAGTTCGTCAACCACTGTAGTTTGTAATGGTTCTGTAAAATTAAAGTATATATAGAATATAGAATAAAATGAAATATGCAACTAGTGGGGGAGGGGCTTTTCTGCCTGACTATGCAGCCAAAGACAAAAAGGTTGCTTCAGCTTTTTCTTCTGTAAAGAGATTTGAAAACTGACAGCATTGAGCAACAGGTGGGGGTGGGGAAGCTCCCCATGGTCCCTTTTTAATTAACATAATTAGCTCACTTAGGTTTTTTCTCTCACTGACAGAAACATGAACGTAAACATTGGGGTGGGATTTCCTCCTTCTCAAGTTCCCATTTCCCCCTGAAAATCTGAATTTGCTTGAGGAAACTCTTTGCTGTTTGGGCCGTTTTCTTTCATCGGCCAGTATATATATATATATATATATATATATATATATATATATATATATATATATATATATATATATATATATATATAT
>JAVLVB010000628.1:45627-116063 GCA_032876305.1 Orestias chungarensis | reverse complement strand
TATATATATATATATATATATGTATATATATATGTATATATATGTATATATGTATATACATATATACATATATATATACTTGTACACAGTTGTCGCCTCGACCCATTTTTTCTTTCGTCAAAACTATGTAAACCGAGCTCTCCGGATTGTTTGCCCCCAAACAATCCCACAGTCGTGTGAGTGAGCCAAGATGGCGGCGCCACCCAGCGTACCTGCGAAACGGCTAATTGTGAACCACGATCTCCTTCCTAATTAAAATTTCTTTAAGTCCAATGCGCCACATTTCATGCTACCCTGCACGCTGAAAAGAGAGGAAAAGAGGAGTTCCACTTCATATAATTTTCCAAGTCTATGATTTATTTTTAGGATTGGTAAATTAAGTTTAACTCTACATTAATTAAAATTAGCTCGCTTGCAAACACCTGAAGTTCAAACGAAGCGAATGTTGTAACGTTGGTTGTGAAAAACTGACAAAATTGTTAAAAGTTTCCACGGGATTTGGAAGGCAACCGCTAAGGAAACGTATCCTCTGACAAACAGGCTTAACTGCTTACAGCTGTGGAGGCACACCGCGAAGTAAACGTGCTGGATGACTAAGTTGGATATCTTCCCGTCGTGCTTACAAGAAGTGCTGCGCATGCGTGTCGTGTGGTACCAGTGTGCGCATAATGACGTCACTCCAGTTGCAAATTGGGATGCGTTACTCATTATCTGAAGTTCTCTCAACTTAAGAATGTCATTTACTTGCACTGATGATCTGTAAACTTTAAATTTTGGGTTAGCTCAGCTCTTTTTAAAACTATGTGCTCACCATACTCATAAGGACATGTTAAAAAAACGAATTAGTAGTTGGAGTTTTTTCAGTGTGGTTACACCAACCTACCTCAAACCCACTACGCATCAATATTTACCATAAAACAAAGAAAACTGATGCTGATCCGAGACAGATGTTATCACTTATACCATTCATTCAAACTTGTTGGAATAAAATAAAACACGGCAGAAAAGTGATTTTCTCCAGATCCGAGATAGTCGAGTGATGAAATGGTCTCGATTGTGGCCGCCTGTCCTCCTACAGATGTTTCTGCAAACGTCGAGCTGCTGTGTGGGCTGGAGACGCATTAAAATTCAGAAAACTAAACGACTAGAGGAGGGCGGATTTTTGGTCTGCATGGCGATCCGCTGAGAAAAGTAAAAGAAGTCTGAGTTTTTTGTTCACCACAAACTTTAAAAGTGGAAGAAGCTAGCAGAAATTTCCCGTTGAGGCAATTATAAAAAGCTTTGAATCCATTATTTGGACGTCTGTAAATATTGTCTTCAGTCATATTAGCTGTATTAACATCAGATCAGGTTAAAGCAAGGAAGAAGTTTGGGAAATCAGGACGATTTCTTCAAGGATCGAATAGCGGGGTGCGTTTAGTTCAGTTTTCAGATCAGAGCTGAGCCTCACATGGGATTTATTTTGTTTGGGTTTCATTTGTTCACCTCCATTAATGTACTGTGTGCATAAAGTTAAAGATTGGTCATTTGAATTCTAATAAAATGACAGACAAACTTCATTTGAAGCTATTCAAATTGAAAAGATACTTAATTGATCCCAAAGTAAAATTGAAATGTTGTCATAACAGAACAGTAGATGCTGAGGGTGCTGGCCAGGGTCGATCTCCTGTAGCAGTCTGTGTTACTGCATTCGTATGTCACCAGCTTTTTAGCTAGCTAGCTAGCGACAATCGATGAGAGACTGTTTAAACTTCCTCCTTCTCTCTTTCCTCTTTCCTTCTGCTCTGGATCCGCGGCGCCTTCTTTTAAACTCTTTTGGGATTTGTGTTTGCAGTTAAAGTATTATTTCAGTTTTTCAGTTATCCATCATAACAAATGTCCAAAAGTAAGAACAAATTTGTAACAAACTTGTACATTTGTCTTAATCATCGTATTGTTTTTGTTTATGAGTTGATAAGACACTGCCATGCGTGTGGTCACCTGTATATTTGAGGCAATAGAGTTTCTAGTCAATTTGCAGAAATAGTTTCTAGGGAAAATATTTTTCTTAAACTTATTTTAAATCCTTTGTCTATTTAAGGTTCAAATCCTGCAATGGGCCGTGACTCGGGTGGACCTGGCTGCTCAGGTAGGGAAATCAAACGCACCTCTCCTAAAATGTTTGAGCTGTATTTAAGAACCTTAAATGGTAAAACTGCTTGATTTTCTTATTTCAATTTTAATTTACATTTAATCAGAAGAAATATGGGAAAACAATAAATTTTTGAAGATTTTACAAAGAGTTCACTAGATTGTGATTCAATTAGCATCTAAATAATCCTTCACATGTGGAAAAGTATTTGACATGATCATGTGAAGCCAAGAAAAAAAATTCATGTAAAACAAATTCAAAACTGAAAATTTCTAGATAACAACCATAAAGAAAAATCTCGCGAATTTGACCTTTTGACCTTCTTTATGTTCTGTTCTTATGTGAAAGTTTTATTCACATATTTGTCACATGTTTAAACATAGACAGTTTTTATACACTTTTGTATCACATGTGAAAATATGCAAAACCAATGTAAACACACATGAATTACTTATGGCTTTTTCCCCAAGACGTTCCAAATCCACATTATCCGTGTTTTATTATGTGGGAACATGTGAAACAAACAAGTGAAACTTTTCACACTTGAAAAATAAACAAATAAAACGTTGGAATTGCATAATAATCAAGTTTGTTTTGTTTAGTTTTTTTTGGTTTCACATGTAATTATATAGTGGGAGGGATAGTAAATTTTTTAGATAACATGTGAAACAAGTGTGACACCTTTCACTTCTGAAAAAGTTTACCACCATTATTATATAGTCTTTACAGACGTTTCACATGTGAAAACACTGGAATCACAGCAAGTTTACCACAATGTGTTAAATACTTCACATGTACTTATTTAAATGTTAAACAATTCACGTGTATACATGTGATTTTCATGTAACTCATCCATTCATATGTGCTAAGTGGTGTTCACATGTGGGATCTTTTTACATGCTAAATTAAAATTATTAAGATTTTTCTGTAAGGAGGAAATTATGTTACGTGGTAATTTGTAAAACAAATGTAGTGAACGTTTTTCCACCAGAGGAAATCTTCCCACATGTGAAATAACTTTCCTTACAGTAGAAATTTTGCTAAATGTTGGGATCAGAATCAGATAAAGCTTTATTGCCAAGGTTTATTGGACATACAAGGAATTTGTTTTTGATTGCAAAAAAAGAAAATCCAACTATAAACATAGACATATGTCCATAGACGCCTCATACAGAACATACAAATCTATACAACTGCAGTCAGTGTAAGTTAAAAACCAATCGCAGTATTTTGCATGGGAAATTAGTATTAGCCACAACTCAGCAAATTATTTACGTAAAATGCCCAAATACAATCAAAAGTCGTTTTTCAGTCGTACCTGTGAAAGGTAATCCCATGAGATCTTGTTTGTACTGTAAACCTGTTGGTACACTTCCACGCAGCACATGAATGAGGCATGTTCTCTTTTGCCACATCCAAGATGGCGGTGACGTGGAGGTACGAAGTGTTGGATTTGATGTACAAAACCACACGTTTCTACCATGTGATCTACAACGGAGACAAATAATTGGTTTTTCTTCACATTTTTAGTCACATGTCAGAGTTCACAATAGCCGTGTTCATACCCACCAAAGTACACAGGAAGTGGATCTCTTGACCTTTTTCCAAGAACATTGTGTTGTTGTTGTTTTTTTGAGGTTGTCCTCTGATACCACATACATCTGTCAAGCAGGCAGATTCAGAGGGAGTCAAACCCTCAACCCAATCAGCATCAGATCTCAACCTTCTGCTCTCCCTTCTTAAAAACACAGCGTTGAGACACTTCTGATGGAATTCTGTTCATTCCTAAGAGGTTTCCTGACATCTCAGTCTGCTCTGGAGAAACTTTCTAACCTCTGCTTTCATGTTGAGCTTCGGCTTTTCCCACATCGGGAAACTATTGATAAACCTCTGAGCTGTGCAGGTACATTTCCTGTCAGTGTGAATGAGAGACTTTATATTTTCACGTTAGTTTCTTATTAAAAAAGAGACAGAAGTTTTTCAAAAATGGAAAAATAATAATGCAAAGTAAAACTTCTTATAGCATATTATAGAGTTATTTATCCTGCCATAACCATAATCTTTACCTTCATCCACAGATTCTCTGTTAGATTCAACTAGTGTCCCTTATATAACAGTAAGCTGACAGGAAAGGGGGAAGGAGAGGGGGGAAGACATGCGGCAATCGATCCCACGACGGCCGCGTCGAGGACTCAAAGCCTCTATATATGGGTCGCACTACCCCTACGCCACAGCACGCCTCTAATTCTAGTATTTTACCTCTGGTCCAATTATCTCTTTCTATAAATGGGTTCTTTCATGGTAATCTGGTTTTCTCTAACAGTTAAGAAACATGACTGGTTTATTGCCCTTAGGAATACAGCTTAATTAAAAAATACATTATTAACCTCAAAGGGACTGTTTGCATAGTAAGGTATGTGTCGAATTAGCATCAACAGACATTAACGGTGAGCCCTAATCATATTGGCTGCTTTATGAGTTAAGGGACGGAAACAGTGATACTGTAAGGGGTTTGAACATGTATTTAAACTGTTTTATATGACATTGTTTTCAATCGTTATGACAGTGAGACAGATTTGTTTGTTTTTCAGTTTGTGAATCTGTGGTTGAATAAGCATGAAGTACAGTGGAGTGTGGACAGATTAAAATGCTTGACTTGTACAGGCCATTTAAAAAAAACACCTTGCTAGCTACTTAGAAAAGATGTTTATTGGTATGTGTTGAAAGAGCATCAACACATACCAATAAACATTGGTATGTGTTGATGTTTCACTAAAGGTAAACATTAATCTAATTGGCTGTTTGATGAGTTAAGGAGAAGGAGCCACAATATTGTAAGACTGATTAAGCAAAAAATTTCAATGTATCAACCCTTTTTCATATAAAAACTCAATTTATCTCAACACTTGGAGATGAAATTTAATATTTAGCTAAATTTGGCTTGCTAACTATTGATACCCTCATTATTATTATTATTTGGCATTTTTAGAAAAATGCCTTTGATACGTTAAACGGTAAAAGGAAAGTAAAAAAATAACAGCAAAATCATCCAAACAAAATATAGCTAAATAATAACATAAAACAAAATTTTATTGATGATTAGATTGTTTTTCTTTACTTGGATTGAACAATAAATTTGGTAAAGGCACAGTTTTAGTTATTTGGATAAAAAAATCTTCTAATTTACTTCTAGTAATTACAGTCTCCCTGTTCTCTTCGTTGATGCTGCAAAATGGAAGGGATTGGAAAATTTTAAAGACGGGAATAAATTGCGACAGAGGACGGCACAATTCTGTCCGATGCTTTTCTGCAGCGTTGTTGAACTCCTGTTGCCTCACAGCCGTTTACCATCCAATGCATCTTTCTGTGTTTCATCCAAAAATCTTTACCTCCACCAGCTGCTTCCTCTCCAACCACATCGTCCACTAACTCCAATAACGCCACCACTACTAACTCCGTCTCCCACGGTAAGCAAGCCTCATCCCCATCATCAGTCTTCCTCCACTTCTGCAGCTTTTTTCCATCACCATGTTTTATATTCATGATCATGTTTTCCTCTCAGAGAATAAAACCCTGACTTTAGTCGTTCACTTCCTCTCATTCTGTAAAAAAAATGCGGACAGGTCCTTTAATGAGGATGTGTTAACACCGCCATCATTTGTCATCTCCAGTCCCCCCTCCCATCCCCTCAGCCTCCTCCCCCATCACTAGCATGTCTCTAACCCCAATCATCAGCATCAGCACCACTTTCAGCTCCTCCTCATCCTCTGGTAAGCCTTCATCTGCTTTGCTGCTTCGTGTTGTTGTTTTTTTTGTTTGTTTGTTTTAGGATATTGCATTTCTTGTATCAGGACATGTTTTATGCTTCCCATTTATCTCAGTTTAGGGTTAATACTAAAAAACTATTGTTCGTATGAAAGAGCTATTTTTTTTCTAAAAACATTAAAATACGCAAAACGTATAAAAATAACATCATTGGTCAGATGAGAACAAAGAAGTTTAGCTAACCTTTAGTGGGCATCGCTAAAGCTAAAGCATTAATCACAAACTTTAGTTGGATACCATGCTAGCACTTTGATATTTTTTTTAAATGTAAAGTGCATTACAAATAAATGTTACTATTTGTTATTATTATAAAATGGTATTTAGCGCAGGCTAAAGTGCTAAAGCTAGTAGTGACAGTATTAGTTAATGCGCTAAAAGCCGAGCAAATTTTTCCTTATTGCAAGTTTTTGCAAAATTTGTAAACATCTAACTTAAACTAAAATAATTTCAAGGATATTATGGTAAAATACTTTACTTCTATTGAGTTTTTCGAATCAAACTGACCACTTCCCCGTGCATCGGTAGAAAACATGGAGTTAAGTCCTTTGCTTAGGGGCAGATTGATGGAGGCAGCTGTAACTGAACCTGCAACCTGGCTGGTTGCAAAACACCCCTACTGTTCTTGTACTAGATATAATCTAAAGTAAGAAACTTCAGAATTTATCTAGAAAAATGTAGTCACTTCACACTAAGTGTGCTAAACACTTCAGCTAAATCGCTAAACGTAAAATTAGCTCTGTAATTAGCAGATTAGCGAAACTGCGCCTTGGAGAATATCCAACTCCTTATACCTGCTTATTAGCTGTATTTTATGTCCTAAAATGAAACAAAAACTTTCTTACTATCATTGTAACCACTCTCGCCGCTGTGTCTGTTGCATTAACCCAGCGTGGTTGTGTGTTTTCTGTTACTGACATGCTGACGTATTGTTGCTAATCAGCTTCTGCCACCAGCGACCCCGCCGCTGCTACACCTTCATCCACCCCCGCTCGTATTGCTTCAACCAGCAGCGCAACAGATGGTAAGGTAGATAGCTTAATCAGCCACATCCATCAACAGGACATCACCGACTGATTCAAACAGAATCAGTTAAACCTTCATTAACATAAACAATTGGATTTCTTTGTTAAAGTTTTGTAGCAGCGTAAAAAAGACTGGAACCTGTAATGTGACTAACGTGGACCGATTTTACTTTTCCCCATAGCTGAACAGACAACCAGCATCACAGCCGCTGATTCATCTGCTAGCACTAACCATGCATCTACTAACAGCACAGCGCTTGGTAAGAGCGACAATAACAACTAAACCGTCCGCAGAAACCATTTGAAATGATTGGATTTAAAGCTTCCCAAGCTAACCTGGCTCCGTGTGAGAAAGTATTTGATGACATTTGTTTTCACAAGCCGAACCTTGGCTTAAACTCGCTTTGCAGTCAAGAAACAGAACCCTTCCGACAGCATGAAGTAGGAAAATCTCAATAGGCAGCCCATGTGAAGAGATCTAGCAGATTTAATTCAAGGATTCATTTACTCATCTAGAAGACTCTAAGTTAGCATAACAGGACTAAATAACTGGCTCAGCTATGCTGCTATGTTATGTCATGTTTGCTGCCTACTATATGTGGGAGAAGCAGGTTTATTCCCCTACATTTGGAAACAACAATTCACAATGTTTTCAGACTTTCCTGCATTTTTGATTGGCTAAGTAGAGCGGAGGAGAGCGAATAAAATCAATTAAAATCGATTATTAAAATAGTTGAAAACTAATTTAGTCATCAATTAGTTGCTTTATAATCACATTTTACCGTAAGCGTCTATTTTTAACACAATCTGTTATATCTGCGGTCAATAGGTGGCAGTAATGGGCTACCTAACGCTGTGATCTACTGGTGGAGCAGTAGAAAAAGAAATCATCCAATCGTTAGCCTTGTTTTGCTAGCACATGGCTCATAAACACATTTGCCCTGAGCAAGATGGCGGAGCAGGAAAATGTAGGAAAGTCTTCTTTAAGTGAACATCTGAGACCAAAACATGTCTGAGTTGAAGCAGGAGAGAAAGAACCAGCGCAGTAAAACAAGCTAATAAGAAAACAAACAAGCTAAATACTGTTAATAAATTCAGATAATATTGATTTAGAGTTGCAGGTGTGCAGAAACCCCCAGCAATGTCTACCACTTACTAATTTTGATCTAAACATGCTGGTAGAGACACAAAACTAAGTCAGCCTGCTGCTGAACCTTCACAATAAAGATCAAATTAAATAGGAATTTAAATGTAGAGACTAATAAGGGCTGTTATTATTGTTAATATGCTGAACACTAAATAAATTGTATGGATTTCCACCTCATGTTTGTATTTTATACCTTAAAATGAACAAATATTTAACACTGTTGAGCTCATTTCTTTCTTTAAACAAAGTTAAATAAATTGCAGTGTATGGCACGAAATTAGTTTTTAGTAGCTTAAATGAGAACGTAAATGCAACATAAAACAATGAAAAACGATAAATCGTAAAAATAATCAACAGAATACTGGATTACGAAAATAATGGTTAGTCGCAGCCCTACAGCGAAGTCAGGACACAGCGCCACTGTCAGAGGAGCAGTGAAATACGCATACCTCATTTTACGGACTATTAGACGCCCCAAGGAGAATTAAATTGTCTAAAATTGGCCGTGTGTCTTATATTGTGAATACCAAAATCTGTAAAAATGTGACTTTGTAAAGCGCACCGTTTGATTGACTGTCAGACCATTTCCTGCTGACACCGGGACGTATTTGCTAAACAAATGCTAGGGCGTGAAAACAGGTTCTGTTCTTTGGTTTTAGTGTATTGTAGAGTATTTAATTGTGTAATAATGATAAAAAAATAAAATAAAGGATGCTACTTTGCGGATTTCACCTATCGCAGGTTCTTTTTGGCACGTAAACGCCATGAAAAAAGAGGGGATCACTGTACCACATCGAAAAACGGTTGAATGAAACTATTACGCAACAACATACATACAGTTTTACTTACAGTTTTAGACGTGGTTAGAAGGAACACGAAACAGGTTTGGTCTTAAGACATCTTACTAGGAATTTAGTCAGTTTTGACTCGAAACCACAAAAGAACAAACTCCAGTCGTTTAGCCAAATAACCCGAATATGAAATATTAGGTCAGGTTGCGTATTTATCGTCCAAAGTTACCAGTCTAGGTCATAAATCGGTAATTGAAAATTATGTAATTGTTTTTCTTTGTATCTATTTTGACACATAGTTTAGACCTGTAATGAAAGTGCAGAATGATGATATTATTCTGTTTTATGGGGGAAGTTACACAAACCTGTACATCAATGCTGAACTTGAAACACAACTTCATTGGTGGAAAAGAGACAAAATATACCAGACATATTTGTAAGGTAGTGGGTTATCATGCAGTTTTTCGATGGAAATTTCAATAGATATCAGTTTTCATTGTTTTTTTAATAGTTTTATAAAACCTGTTTGGTACCATTAACAACCTGCATGTTTTAATTATAGGTAAAATTATCCTTCATTTGATTTGTTTGTGTGATTGTTTTAACTGTAAAACCAAATCTTTAATTATTAGTCTGATTTAAAGTTTCCTCTCACAAGCAAACACATTTTTCTTGCATTAATTTATTAAATGTTTTCTATATGTAGATTTGCTTGACTAGTTTGTTTTTTGGTTCAAATGTTCTCCATTGAGTTTTGTAGAATGGATGGAAGTTTAACTTCTAGTAAATAATGATGACTTCTTCCTCCTCTTCATTTGTTAACCACTTCATTTTGTGTAGTTTCTTCACCTGAAACTCTTCCAGCGACGACTCTTCCACCACCGTTTCTAACCACCAACCATCATCTGTTGACTAACAAACCCGATACTGACGTTTCTTCTCGGGGTAACATACCAACTTGGCATGACCTGTTCAGCATCTGTATACCAAACTCTGCATAGGTTCTTCATTTCTATCCAGTCTTCATATCTCTTGCTGTCTCTATATTTGCCCAATTTAGTAAACTTTAAATCATGCATGTGTGACATGGATCAACCAGATTAAGGGATCAGACTGGTCAGAATTCTTGTTCCAGATCATCTTCATTGGTATTTGTGTTAGTTGTGATATGTTTTGCGATTTACTGGGGGTTGTGTTGTTTGCTTAGAAATGCATCTATTAATTTGATTTGATCTGCTTTTTCACTGCAATCCTTCCTTTTTGCTGCTGCACTCCCAACAGCGCAGAAGGAATACTCCAAAGTTCAAAGACCTAAACATCTGCTGGTTGACCACGATCAAAGGCTAGCTGATGGATTAGCCCATGGAAGACAGTTTGGATTGTTTCAAATGATCAGAACCAGACGTGCATTGTCTTCAAACCCCCCCTCTCTCACAACCAGTCAGGTAAATCCTTCAGGTCAAGACCCCAGACCCCCCAAATCCCTATATCAACCCAGAATTGCCGCTCCAGACTTGGCACTGGATCCTTCACACCCACGACCCCCACCTTCCTCTCGGGGAGGCACATTCTATCACAGCCACAAACATTCGCTGGGGTTCTTCTCCACCCCGCTAAGGAAAAGGCCGAGTAGGGTCAGGCGACCGGCCGCCACCCCGCCAACACCGGGCAGGTTGGAAATTCGGGTGACAAAACCATCCACTCCAAAAGCAGGGCTGAGGTCCACAGCCAGGCCTTCATCAAGGAACACGACTCCCTCTTTGGGAAATCGGACACACACGACAAATCAGAAAGGTGGTACAGTTCCCTCACCAAAGTCTTCCTCCACCACCTATAAGGTTACAAGAAACAGAACCCCCACAACCAGCCGGGACTCTGAAACTCTTCTTGGACTTCAAGCATCTGTACTTTCACAGGACTCGTCTTCACAGCAACTTAAAGGTGAGGTGTCATCGTCATCAGGGCTAAGTAATAGGAAAAGCAAACCTGTAGTGCCCCCTTGGTTGCTTCTGAGCATCACCAGTGGGGAATTTCATAAAACAAGGAACTGGACAGATCCTCTGGACTACTCCTCAGGATCTGACATGTTCATGTATGAATCTGGCGAAATGTATGAATATGATTCCATTCCCTCTCAGGAAGAACTTCTCACTAACTCTACATGCAGAGTCCCAGAGACAGAAGACGATTCCAAAGAAATCTCTTCTAAACCTGAGGAAAAATTAGCAGTTCGGCCGACACCATTTTCGACTAAGCCTGCAACCTTGTCTTCTGCTGTCCTTTCTCTGGAGGTTTCCTCTAAACAAACAGTTAACGTTCCAATCTTACCGCAAAAAACTAACTTGAATCCAGATTCCTCTCTATCGGTGGCGCAGACAGGCTTAATTAACAGTTCGCGTCCAAGCAAGGACAAATATATTCAAACAACTTCATCCGCCGAAATCCGTCCTTCCCCTGTTTTTCAGCGAACCTTTGTCCCACCCTTGATTGCATCTCTAAAGCCTCCCTCTTCCCCAAAATCTCTTTTGGGACAAATTAAGCATCCCTCTGTCTCCTCCAACACCTTACCTTCTCCACTTCAGTTTTCTGCTTCTCCTCGGGTATCAGGAACCTCCAAATCTTCTGTCGTAACGCCGGTATCTCCTTCCTTTAACCCTCAGAGGGGATTTGATCGATCTGAGTTGTCACACGTCCCCCGATCTCAGATCCCTCCTGGTGTTGGTTCACCTTTCCCTGAATCCTTCCTGTCTTCTGAAAAAACTTCCAACAATAACTCCCAATCAGAAACCGTAAGGCCCTCAGAAAGATTTTCATCGGACGAATACTTGAGTCAAAACAGCACAGATTCTTTAAGTCCTTCTATGGAGAATCTTTACGGAGACATTTTTGAGCCTTATTCGAATGTATTCTCTCCGTCACCAGGTCCAGTCTCACTCTGGTCTTATCTCATGGATTTAAAAGATGTAGATTTGTTTCCAGACGAGTCTCATCTGGGTCATTTATCAACCCTTTCCTCAGAATCCCCCCAGGACAAGCTTTCTGCTTCCTCAACCTCTTTTCTGTCAGATACCTTCTATCCTGGCCTAAGTGACCACCTCAGGACTTCCACTGAGACTTCTTCTGAAGGGAGGAGACGTCAGTTTCTGGCAACAACGTCAGCAGGATCTCAGGTGGACCTGCCTGCCGTTACACCGACGACACACCGCAAAACTCCTGGAACCCAGCTGGGTATCATGTCTGCTCTGCCAAATAACTTGCATCTGATTCCAAACTCGGCACACACACATCAGCCTCCTTCTTCTGTTTCTCACATTCCTCCCCCCGTATATTTTTCTTCCCGCCATCTTCTCGCCTCCACAAGGGCGACATTAGGAACCGTCAGAATGACAGAAGCAGAAATTAGCTTTCTGTCACTCGTTCGACCCACAGCGGCGTTCCTGAACAAACACTTCCAGACCCCACACGGAGGCGACATGCACACTTTTGAGCGCTTCATAGCTCTCTCTGGGAAACCATCTCCCACACTCTCAGAAAACAAATCGGCAGTGAACCCCACAGCCGACTGCAGAAGCGATGCTGGATCGCTGAACAGTATGCAGGAAGCTGCTTATAAACACATAAACAATCCAAGCGTGATGGATGCAATAGCTGTTACGGCAGCCCCCCTGCAATCTTCCGACCCCAATCTGGCAGCTTCCATAACCCCCAGCAGCTCTTCTATCAATCCCCCAAATCAAGACTTCATGTCTTTTTCCGGTATTGCCACAACAAGCACTTCGAAAGTGAATGAAGACATCGCTCTGATGCTCAAAGACGCACATCCGAGCATTGCAGGAGATTCGGCTGTTGCAAAGCTGAACCCAACCTCAGATCCGGGGTTGTGGAACCACGGAGCTTTCCTGAAACCACTTGTCGCTACGACCACTTCCTCCTCTCCAGCGGTTACATTCAGAGACGCGATTACAACCACTCTGCGTCCCGCTCTGAGCGAGGATCCCTGCCGCTGCAAACTGACCTTTGATTTTCCGTGTCTGTGCAAAGAGTCCTCTGTGAACCGTATGTCCAAACAGTAGTTGTAGTCCGTCGGAGAAAGAAATCACATCTGACAACCCTCCTTTCTGATTGTATTAAGTCTTAAAATCTGGTAGTCAGTAACTCTGTTGGGATCCTTTACAATTGAATAAAATGAGGATTTTAGGACTGAATACATGTTTGATTTCTTTTTAAGGTGGCCGGGCTTTCATTACAGAAATTATTTCTTGACCCTCCTTATCTAGCCAAGTCCAGTCCTGGGGACTTTATATCCCATAACTCCTAGATGCATCCTTGCTCCAACAGACTTCATTCCTTTTTCACGCTGCAAAAAAATGTAAGAACATGGCAATTATTTCTTCTAGTTCCACAGCAAACATCTTAGAATACTAAAAAATAAGACAAAACCAACAAAAAAATCTTTTTAGCAAGATACCCTGTTTTAAATCCATAATTCCTGAACGTTGAGAAGTACTAGTTCCATTGGCAGATTATTCATCTTAAAGCATGTTGAAAATTTAGAAAACAATATTAAAAAATGTATTTAAAACAAGCAGCAGTCGTTTGAGTCAACCGTGTCAGAGCAGGGATCCATCTAAAAGTTGCAGGATTGTAGCTCTCAAGGATGAAACTTGACCGTTCCTGCTTCTTGTAATTTTTGTGACTGGGATTTTTGGGCTGATTCTAGGGTCTGAACTTTCCAATCAAGTTGTAGTTCTAGATTAAGGAAAGGTATAAAAAACTTTTGACGCTCTCTTCGGTCTTTCAACGGTTTCAGGCCTCATGTTTTAGCTAAGTCCATCCAGCTCTTTCTGGTGGAGACCTTTCTGCTCAGCTGCTCGGATTCTGATTCCTTGTCGGAAATCTAATTCAAATATTTGGTTGAGCAAAAAACTAAAACCTACCCAGTGCAGTTTGCAGTGTCTCCAACCAGAAATAATGTCTTCTTCCAGCAGCTCAAACTAACCATTGTAGAACAAAGAGAGACATCTAGTGGCACTGCAAAGCATAGCAGGAGATGGATTAAAGCACGGCAACTACCAGGACTCACTGAGGCAACATTGTAAAATGCTGTTGATAAGCCAAAATATGGACATTTGGACATAAATTCAACAAGATATTTAGGGTCACTTTTATATTTATATTTAGGCGGTCGCATTTCCTTAGTACATAAACATAGTTTAGCTAATAAGAATGTATTACATTTGCTTTGAAGTGACAAATTTTAGCAAATCTTTTCCAAAACCAACATGAAGAAGTAGCAAAATCAACCAAGATTTCACATTTGTATAGTTTGCTGAAAATAATTATCTGTTTTTTGCTCATATTTTCACTCAAAGAAGCCCGACTTCCATAATGAAACTGTTGAAACCAGTAAACATTGACTCTTTTCGATGAATCCTCATGTCTGCAGAGCAGATCTGGACTTATACTTGCCTCTGTTGGCTCTAAGTGCTTGAATCGTCTCCTGCTGTGTTACGCAGAAACAGAAAGGTCACCACATGAGTGACGCAGTTCTGATTTTCTATTTTCTTGCCTTCTATCATTTGCAGATGGTTTTTTCTACAAGGTCTGCTTCATGGTGGAGTCTGAAATGAATCAGCAGGCGGTGCAACGAAGCGTGGCTCTCTGGGTGAGCGTCCCACCCGGAGGCATAATCAGCTCCCACCTGAACCAGAACCAACATCTCAGCCTGCAGTTTAACGATTCCATTTCTTTTCTTCTGTAGATTAATCAAACGTTTCAGAACTGGACCCACTCTGTGGATGATGTCAGGTAATTCTCCAAAATATGGCCTTCTTACACTCCAACCGAATCTGATTTTATTGGTTGTAAGTGGTTCTTTTTGTTCTATTCAAGAAAAATGTGAATTCTGTGAAACCTTTAGGATCATTTCAGCCTCTTCATTCACAAATAAAACAGTTAGCTTAGCATAAACTGGCTAACCGAGCACAGATCTTCATCTTATTATCACGCCTTGAAACATGAATGAAACTCTTCAAACATCTCATTGTTTAAAGTGAATAAAAGGACAGACCTTCAGATTGATTGATTTCTACCGTGAGGAGGAAACACTGGTTAGGTGGCAAGTTTTTTTCTTCAGCTTGCTAAAACATTTTCAAAACGAAACTCTTTTCCACGAATAACATAACAGGCCCATGAATAAAAATGTCTTTTTTAAATTTTTCACATGCTAGCATCAATGATGTGCTAGTGCTCTGCTAAAGCACTAGCGAAGCTAATTTTTTTAGCTCAGCACTTAAGCTTTTTGGCTTACTTTGCTAAAGTTTTGCACATTTTTCTTACTTTTCTTACTTTTTTTACATTTTTTATTTGGTAAAATTTCAGTTGAGTAAATTTCAACATCTGTGTTGAAGTTGCGGTTGCCGACTAAAAAAAAGCAAACTTCCATAAATTAGCCGTTTGTGTTCATGCTCTTGTTTGACTTAGAACTTTAAAATTAGCATGAATCCGTGAGTAGCGCTTTAGGGTTAGCTTGACTAAGCTTTAGGTTGGTGGCGTCCACCTCTGGTTGAGTCTAATAAACAGGAAAATATCTTTATTTCCCAGATTAGTTTTATTCGACATTGATTCGGTCTTTCTCATCCACAACTGCCATTACTAAAAGTACATCTAAGCACAAAAGAAAGATGAATAATTATAGAATTAACCTCAAAATGAATCTTATCAAAGAAGATGATTATTGGACCCTAAAAAAGAAAAATCTTCAAATTCTGAGTTTAAATTCACAATTCTGACTAAAATTTACAATTTTTCTCAAAATTTCTATATTGTGATTCTGACGAATCAGAATTATGATAAAAATTAAAATTTTCAGGATTAATTATGAAAAAAGATTGTATATCATTTTTTAATTGACCTAATCCTCTATCCTATTAATGAATAAAGCATGGCTTAAAGTGTAAAAGCCTGTAAATTTTCAGCACATTGCATCTTTTTCACGCATGTTAAATTAAATAGTTTCTGCATTTCCTTTCCCAGAGTCCAGCAGAGCGGAGCCTCAATCAGGTAAGCTTGATTTGAATGGCGGACGAAGGTCTGTGATCACCACTTTCAATCTGAGCTGCGTGGTTTCGTCCTTTCTCGTCTGCAGTTACACCTGCCAGGTGCTGCTGATGATCACCAATGAGAGTCTGGGTGAAAGCGACATCTTGGCCCAGCTGCTCAAAAATCTGGCCGGTTCCAGCCTGTTAATCCAAACAGCAGACATCAGCGTCCATCTAATAGGTCAGAAATTAGCCAGTTCAGATTAAATCAGCTTTATTTGCCAGGTACACAAAGGGTCTTGCCTAAGGACCACACTGGATGCTGTGGTGTATTTTGGTGTATTTGAACCCCTGACCTTCCAATTGGAAATCAGGCAACATACCACTTGAGCTATCCAGCCGCTCTGATTTTGGTGTAAACCACAGCTTTAAAGGACCTAAGGACCCACACTGGATGCTGTGGTGTATTTTTGGCTGGATTTGAACCCATGAGCTTTGGATTGGAAATCTAGTGACATTCCAATTGAGCTATCCAGCCACTAGTAAGCTAGAAACCATCATCAGAATGTTTCTTTCGTGTAACTTTAATTATCCTTGTTTCAATGAACTTGTTTCTTCGTTGTTCTGTTGTTTAACCGTAACAACATGCATGTTGTCGGCTTGAATTCGTTAAACGTCTTATTGTGACCGGCTTCTCAGCAAACTGCCCGGAGGTCGACCACCTCCACTATCTGTGGCCTGAAACCAAACCCAGATTGACTCAGTACCTGCCGTGCTTCCCCAACAAGGACCAGAGCGCCTCCAGAACCTGGTAAAAACCGACGTGTTGATATTTCTTCTGATTTTAATCTAATCACTTGGTTTTAACCGGGAGGACTCCTCTCGTTTTGTGACATAATACTACCATCCCCATGCTTCATTATACATTTGTTGATTATTGGTAATATTTGTTTTTTTTCCCATCAGAGTTCAGTCCTTCTGTCTTCAGACCTCAACATATTTTAAAAACATCAGTGTTATCCATGCTCTGCCGCCATGTTTTCTCCACTTTGGTCTCAGTGGTTTCGTCTAATCTACTACATAAAACCTCCGTAATGTGGAAGGGAACCTTATCCCCTTAATTGAATCTCATGGTATCTGTGTTTCTCTGAAGCGAAGAAGCATGCAGGAACCGTCCTGATCACATTTTTAATCTCATCAGCTTAGTTTTGAGAAGACATTTCATTAATCACTGCTGGCTAAACAAAACGCTGCTGGTTGATAATTAATGTCTAGTTGCCTTTGCAGATAGACTCTTAGTAGTGTGGTTAAATGCAGTGAGACTCCTAAAGTTTACTGAAACTAACTTTGGGGACTTTTTTCTACTGTTGTTTCTAGTACAGCTAATAGTGTTGTGTATGTAATTAATGCAGTGGACAGCACCTCCGAAATTTGATATCTGCGCCCACAAATGAAACAGTTACAGCTATAATAACTGTGACGATTAGGCAGGAGGCCTAAAACCTGCCAAAGTTAAGCTTCAGATGACCGGTCCAGTTTGAAACAAGTTGAAGCTAAAGTCTTGAATCATTTAAAGACGCCATAAGCACAAAATCAAACCTAAAACAAACTATTTGTTGAGTGAACTCCAGGTTTTATAGAGTAATGCACTGGAGTATTTCTGGTGCAAAGATTAAGAATAAAAAAATTGTCTTACGCTTGATTTAAATAAGACATGGATTTGTATTTTTTATTTATTTTTTTGCATTTATTCAATGATTATAAAGCTGTTAGACATGTTTTGGTGTAAAACTCAGGTTTAGTATTTTACTACTGTTTAATTTGAACATGTAACCTCTTTATGTCTCTCCCAGTTTGATGAACCCAGAAACCTTCCTCTCCCACTGGTCGACCGCGAACCTCACTAACTGCACCGTTACTGCAGGTACTTTGGTTTAAAGTAATGCTACACCAAATACAAACATCCTGCTTAACCTCATCGTGATTAAGAGCACTGAGATGTCCGGTTAATTGGACCTCAGCTTTGCTGGATAAATCTAATAAAGTCTGCTTAGTAAATTTTAAACTAAGATAATTAACAATATTTTAAAGTTACGCTTTCTAAGTTGATCCTAAAATATGTGAAATACATTTAATTTTAAATATTAATGTTGCTTTAGGGCTAAATTGCTTGAGACACACAGTTAGTGCTAGATTAGGGCCAAATTGATTTTAGCTGAGGTTATCTAGTTTATTATAAATCAGTAATACTGTAGCTCTAGGATAAGGTAGTATTTATGTTTGTTAATCTTCTGTGTTAATTTCCCAAATTTCTACTGTATTTTAATAAAAAAATCAGAGCAATTATTAAGGTAGTTTTGCTTGTTTTAAGTAATTAATCTAAGCTTTTATTCTATTTCTTAAAATGTCCTAAAAAATCTTGAAAGGAATAACATCTGATGTTAATAAAGACTGTTAACTTTGTCAATAATTTGATGTCAGGTTCCCTAAATTAACCCTTATTTTGGATCAAGTGCATTGAATCTTATAATTGAGATTGAGTTAAAATTTGATTGTTTTTTCTGTTTGCTTTAAATCAATCTTATCTAATATTTACCTAAACACAATTTCTACTTGTAAATCTAAGATTTGGTAAAAAGATTGTGTTAAATAAATCATCATTTTTGCCAGCGATATTTGAAGTAGTTGTTTAACCGATCGGTCCAACAGGTAAAACCTGGGCAGTAATAATAGCCGATAATTATTTCCATTTTGTTGCTGTTTTTGTTCGGGTTTTTAGTCATATGGCTGTTTTGTCTGGTCATGTGAATGTGATACTGTTGCTATGGATAGCGGGATTATAGGGGTATTTAACTTCAAGCAGGGAGGAAATATTGTTGAATTTTTCCAGATATTTAAACGAATAGATCAGCTTTGAGTTTAATAAATCTGTCTTTACATTTAGACAACGTGGCTGGCGTAGCCGAGCAGCTGGCGAACTTCACCAGGAACACGCTGTCCAACAAGGAGGTGGGGCCGAAGAGCTTCGAGTGTACAAAGAAAACTCGTCACAATAAAAACACTCAACCAACTGGACTGTGTGTCCTCCCCTCCGCAGGTTTCTCAAGTTGTCACAAAGGTCCAGGAGTTGGTCAGCGTGGCTAAGATTGACACTGCGGTGGCCAGATCGGTGGTCAACATCATCTCCAACGTCATGGTCAGCTCAGAGAAGCCACCGGTGAACACTTCCAACATGTACGTCGTCCCAGGCTCAGACGCTGATCTCAAACTGCCTTCATATGTCCGGAAGACACTTTAAAGAGATAAAATTAAACACTATTGAAATGAAACGCTATTAAAAACCTCTTCACATTCATACAGTTTAGATATACACAGATAAAAATGGTTTTAATTGTCCTGATACAATCATTTGTAAACACAAAAACTGTGGTTTTGCCTGACTTATCCATTGAGAAACATTTATTTTTATAGGTTTTTTAGTTTTTTAATTAGTTTAGTTTCTGTTTGTGAGCCTTTGGCATCAGGTCGTCTGTAGACTATGTACTGCTGCGACCTCGATCCGACCCTGGATAGGCGGAAGATTTAAACAAGTGCAAGATTTTCGATGATGTTTTCTTTTAGCCTGAAGAAAGCACAACAAAAATAAGTATTTTATTACGATTTTTAAGCTACTAGCTGCTAAACAATCCATCCATATGTTTTTACTTTGGAGACATTTTGCGCTGCACAGTGTGGAGAATGATCTTTTCTTCTATCGTAGACTCCTAGCAAAGATCATCTGCAATCGGACCAGGATCCTTGTAGGCAACAAAAACCAGAAAAAAGAACATCTAATTAAAGAGACAATTTTTCAGGGCTTACACAAATGAGAAATATCTTATGTTTGGCTGAGTTGGTCACAGCGTTCTACCCAACCAGATTTAAGGCGTCTGCCGTATTTCCTCCAGAGTGCTAAAAACCGTGGAAGAGCTGGCTAAGAAAGTCGAATTCGGTGGCCCGTCAATGAACATCACCTCCAAAAATCTAGCTTTGGGGATCCTGGCGCTCAACACCCAGTCGTTCAACGGGACGTCCTTCAGCGCCTTCTTCGCTCCAAACTCCACCGACCCGAAGGTAACCGTCATCGTGGGACTCCCACCGGATGATCGCCTTCTCCTGTTTTTCTTCTTCTCTTCATGAATCTCGCCGCTCCTCTTCCTCTCCCCTCTCCTCTCTCAGGTCGAGTTTGACCGCACGGCTAACCCGTTAGCGCAGATCACACTTCCCCCCTCCCTGCTGTCCGGCGTATCGTCGGGCGACTTCAACAGGTCGTCTCTGTCCAGGATCAACTTCATGTTCTTTAGCAGCCCCAGCTTCTTCAAAGTAAGAAGAAGAAGCACCGGTAAGATTTTTGTTTTTTGTTTGAAACTACAAGGCAACTATGTTTGTTTTGTTTATTACCAGAAAGAGCAGAAAGGTCTGTCACTGAACAGCTACGTCGTGGCCAGCAGCGTCGGGAACCTTTCCATCACAGACCTGAAGGATCCGGTGATGATCGAGATTGCCCATCTGTCTGATCAGGTGACGTTCTGATACGATCCTTTTTATTTATTTCTAATTATTAAATATCCTCCTGAGACCCAGAGAATTTATTTTTTATTTGAAAATACATAACTCTAGATTTATTCATTTTTTAGGGTACATCCTTTGGAAAGGACAACAGGACTCTGGTGTTGCAAATAATAAACACATAGTACATTTACCTCTGACCACCTTTAGTGCTTTAAATTTCAGTTGAATTCTTCTGAATGTTGTAAAGTAACACAGAAACATAAAGTAAGCTTAAGTGAGTACAATGACTACATTGTTTAAGCCGGTGGTTACGATTTCCAGGAACCTTATTAAACTGATCAAAAGCTAGCTGATTAGTGTAGTTTGAGTATTTGAGTGTAGCACTTCATATAGTGAGCTGACTCCTATTAAAACATGTTAAAAATGAGGACACACTTAAACAAATAATTTTAAAAAAATCACCTAACTATTCCTTAGATATTCATTAACTAGAAGCCATCTGGCAGCCATTTTGAAAACCCCACCCCCCACACAGGTCATATCATTGCAAAGCCCAGGATGTCCTCTGTGAGGGACAACTAGATTTTCTCTGTATAGCATGTATGGGTTCAGACTTGTGGAGCAGAAACAACAAAAAGCAGCAGGACTTGCCGGGTCTCAGGAGGATATTACATGTATAAATGCTTTTATTCTAAACAATATTTTTGATTAGTTATTTGCAAAGTTTTTCTTTTACATTTTCAGGTACAACAACTGTTCCCCAAGTTATTTATTTTTTTTTATTCAGTATTTAATTTTTAATTTAATTTTCTATAATTATGTTTAACATTTATATTTGCGTTTTTGTACAGTTTGTTTTAAATTATTATTGTTTGTTATTTTTTTTGTTTTTGATAAGGCATTTAAGTCTTATAATTATATTTACAATTTTTTGTAAATATAATTCTTTTTTTTATATTTATACTTTTTATCAAATTTTGCATTTTTGTTATTTGAAAATATTTTATTTTAAATTGACCGGCTACATAGTTTGTTTGATTGAAATATTTTAAGCAAATATTATTATAATATTTTAAGAGTATACTTTTCATTTGTATTTTGGTTGTATTTTTAAACATTTATTCCATTTCTCTTCACTTTAATTGGTTATATTTTCAAACTGAATTGAAAACTGTATTTTTTCTAATTATTATGTTTTATTTCTTCAAAAAGTTTGGGTACAAAGGTGTTTTTTAATCTAACTGAAGCATCAATAGTAATATTTTCCCTGCATTGGTATTCTACTTTTATTTAGCTGGTTTGGTTTAGAGATAGTTTTATGTGTTTCATTTTATATTTTAGTTTATTTCTATTTAAAGTTGATTTTAGTTTATAATTTTTTTGTGTTCTTGTTTTATTTTTATTGTGAACAAGTAAATATGTATTTCATTTTAACGTTGTGTGACCCCCCCCCTGACTTGCATCCGCCTGTTCTCTGCAGGCCTCCTCTCGGAGAGAATGCGTTTTCTGGGACTTCGGCATGAACAGTGAGTCTCTGGTGTTGCTATGGTTACCTTTGTCACTATCGCTAGGGTGACCAGCTTTAATAAAAAATCCAACAGGTGCTCTCCTTGGTGCTGGAAGACCAACTGATGGTGTTGCTATGGTTACCTTTGTCACTATCGCTAGGGTGACCAGCTTTAATAAAAAATCCACCAGGTGCTCTCCTTGGTGCTGGAAGACCAACTGATGGTGTTGCTATGGTTACCTTTGTCACTATCGCTAGGGTGACCAGCTTTAATAAAAAATCCACCAGGTGCTCTCCTTGGTGCTGGAAGACCAACTGATGGTGTTGCTATGATGGACAAAACTGAAGAAAAAATATTATTTTATTTAATATAAGTTTTTGTTTCCTCCTGATTTGATTTGTATTTCTGGTTTTATTTATTTTATTTCTAAGTTTATGTAGTGACTTTAGCTGGCATTGTACAGTAAATGCAGATAATTTTCAAATACATTTCTTTTGTGTAGTTAATCTATGTGATTTTGAGCTGAGTGGGTTTTATTTTGTACAGATAATCAGCCTGTGCTTCATGTTCTACTTGAATATTTGGGTCAGTATTGTTGTTCTAGTAAAGCAAACACTTTAATGTGGTGTTTGGAGTTGTGTTGTTGCTCTCAGTTGATGGAGAAAAGGCACATTAAACTGCAATATAGTTGCGACCTTGATTGTCTGTTCTGTTTGATTGTACACTGTCAGGTGTGTTAACTTGAAAGGCACTGTGAAAAAGCGTAAAAGCGTCATGCTGACTATGTTTTCTTACATGAGAAAACTTGGGAAAGTTGCATTTAACTAAGATATATTTCAGTTTTTGTTTGCAGGTTATTGTGTACTACTGAATCAACCAAATGGCAAAGCATAGTAATGTTTTAAGTAAAGGGGCAGAATAGAAATGTTTGTATCTTCAAAAGGTCTATTAGACTACCTTGACGCATTGGTATCACACATTTTACCACATTGTCCCACACAAACATAGCCTTTGTCCCCCATCTGGTGAATTGGGATCTGGTCACCCTACTAACGCTTCAGATCACCAAGACAGGCTTATCTTCACTATTTAAATTTTTTCCCATCATCCATTAGTTTTTATTCCACCTATTTAATCTAATACATTTTCTATCTGAGATCAATGTTATGTCTTTGTTTTCTCCACCAGAGGGAAACGGAGGCTGGAACAACCGCGGCTGCAGCGTCTCCAAACAATCGACCACCAACCGGACGCTCTGCCTCTGCAACCACCTGACTCACTTTGGCATCTTGATGGTAACTTATCATCGTTTTACATTCACAGAAGGTTTTGGGGTCCTTCTGGTATGAAATTCTGCAGCCGGACTCACACTTTATTCAAAAAACAGAAGCTCATTCTTCATTTGTCTGCTGTGATGATCATTGAGATCATTCAAGTGGATTCCTTAGCTCATTTAAACTCTTGAAGTCTTTCGGGTCAGAAAAAGATGGAAAAACATCCGTTTGTCCCAAACTTGGTGAGGTTGTTAAGAAATGGCTAACACAGTCTTAGTTTATTTTTGTTTTTAATACGTAAATCTCTAAAAAATAAATAAAAAAAATGGATTTTGACATCACCAAATATATTGTCAAACATCGTTCAGAATAAGTTGATTCAGGATTTTTTTTTAAAAAGCCTAAAAAAAGAGGTAAAAATAAATTAAATTATAAACTAGCTTCACAAAAGAAGTGTCACAAAATAAAAATTCACGACAAACAAGATGAATAGCATTAGAAAAATAAAGCATCACAAAATGCAACTCCAAAATAAATACATAAGCTTAAAAAATAGATGGCTTTACTAAATAAGTCTCACAAAATACAATTCTAAATTAATCACTTTAGAAAATATGTAACATAGTATAACTCCATTAGGAAATAAATACATGACAAAATAATCAAAAGAATTGTTTTTAAAATAGTATTTTTGGTTTTTTTTTAATGGAGAAATGTATTCATTATTTATCAACCGCAATATTGGTTTATTTTAATTTGAATGAGATGACTCTGCAAACCAGAAAAGGCAAAAGTGAGCGAATAACAGAAGTCCTTAGCCTTTATTAGTAAACTAGCCAACATGAAGTAAAATAAAAGTTTTTACTAAACGGAAATGCTTCTCAAAAAATTTAAATGTGTTTTTCAGTGGTAGGAATATTTCTGGTAATCCAGGAATGCTCTAACAATGTAGTTAGATATAAAGAATATGCGGGGGTGCAGATTGCCTCAGATTTACAGTATAAATAGTATTTAAGAATAGAAATCGCAGGATTATGTAAAGTCTTCCGATTTTACTGATCCAGTATTTTTTCTCAGAAACCTGAAATAATTGATTAATTTCTAACTTCTGACTGACACTACACCCCCCCCACCCCCCAGTCAAAAGTGAACGGCCCGGCGCGTAGTGACGTCGTCACCTCCGTGCGCCACCATAACAAACACACGTTTAGGTCCCAGCAGCGGCGGCACGTCTGATCTGCCCCGTAAACTAATAATGCAAGTGGACTAAAGTTCACTATTCTAAAGTGTTAGAGTTAGCATGCTAACATTAGCTTAAAGCCTTACTGTTAGCATGCTAACATTAGCTTAAAGCCTTACTGTTAGCATGCTAAAACTTACTTAAAGCGCAAAAGTTAGAATGCTAACACTTGCTTAAAGTGTTAAAGTTACAATGCTAACGTAGTCTAACTAGTAAGCAAGTAAAGCAAATGGACTGAAGTTGATCCAGCGTCTTACTACAGGAGCTTTAAGTTAGTAACAACTGGCTTTGTTCTTAGACAGATTCTGGATTTCAGAACTAAGCAATGTTCATATTTAGCTCATACTACGTCATAGATGACCTTAAATGGTCCAAGACTCTAAGTTAGCATAACGGGACTAAATAACTGGCTCAGCTATGCTGCTATGTTATGTCATATTTTTGCACTTTCCCGCAATTTCATCGCAGAAAACTAGACGAAATGCCACAAAATTCACCGCAAAATTACCATTTTTGCCTGTGTTTTTCTGGGGGGACTGTCTATGGAAGTACCAAATAGATTGTCGTTTATCAGATCTAACAAGGTGGTGGAATTGTGACACTTTGTCTTTTCTCTTTTCATTGTTTATACAGTAATGTCGTGCTTTCTTAGCCATCTCGCATTGCTTTGGTTTGTCTTGCTCATTTTGTCCGTTTTGTTGGTGCTTTATTTCTGTGCCACCATCGATTACACATATACAAAACAGAAACCATAAAAAAACATTGCACTATGTTTCTTCACTTCATTTCAGGACATTTCCCAGACTTCGTTTCGAATTGACCCAGAAAACAAGAAGGTCCTGACGTTCCTCTCCTACATTGGCTGCGGCATCTCGGCCATCTGCTCGGCCGCCACCTTGCTAACCTACATCGCCTTCGAGTCAGTCCTGCCGTCGCTCGTCACACCTGACTGGACTAAGCTTCACACTTCCGACCAACGTTTCGGTTTTTCCTCCCCCACAGAAAGCTGCGGCGAGATTATCCGTCCAAGATCCTGATGAACCTCAGCACGTCGCTGCTGCTCCTGAACATAGTGTTCCTGTTGGACGGCTGGTTCGCCAGCATGATCGACAGCGAGGGGCTTTGCACGTCCGTCGCCGTCCTCTTGCACTACTTCCTGCTGACGTCCTTCACCTGGATGGGACTAGAGTCGGTGCACATGTACATCGCCCTGGTCAAAGTCTTCAACACCTACATCCGCAGATACATCCTCAAGTTCTGCATTGTGGGATGGGGTGAGCTCCAACTCCATCTAAACTTCTGGCTCTGTTATTTTATTTCAAAGATATAGTTATTTTGGTCAGAGCCTTTCTGGTGACATTGGACGAAAACCAAAACATGACTTAACGCAGGAGAACGATCTGATTCCAACGGCTTGTGGGGCAACTTGTTTATTCCTACCAACAACTTCATAACTCATAACTAACTCTGTCGTGATGACTTAATAAAATATTGGAACGACTTGATTAAGTCGCACAAATGACTTAACGAATTGGAACCACTTGTATAATTCGTGCCAACAACTTAAATTTTTGGTCTATTTTGAACTACAGCAGGTTAAAGATGCTCAGAGCGAAAGTAGCAATTGATTTACGATGTTTAAAGCCTAAAACTTTAAGCAGAGATTACTGTGTAAGTAGAAAACTAATGCAAAACCAGCCTGTTATATTACTCAAAACTACTTTACTTATTTATCTAAACATCTAGTTTCCACCTTTATCAAAGCCTTAATCCCATCACTGACTGGTTTATTTTGTTACCGTTTCATTTTGTATTGCAAAATTGTCTTTTCCTTGTAGATTTCTCCATATACGTTTATAAAAATGAATTGTTGTAGTATTATTCAGAACCAATATGCAACAAGTTTCCTACTTCAACACAAGTTCACGTTCTGGTAAACGTTCCCTACCAGTGAATCTGGCGTCATCGCTCGCGCTGCTGTGCAGATAAAAAATAAAAATCTAAAAACATTCTGGCGAAGCTTTCCCCCTGTAAAGACTGACAAATAAGAAACTAGACCACAACAAATACTCTGGTTGTAAAAGGTTTCGTTAACCGAGATGTTCTACAAGAAGATAGGGACGAACGACACCTGGAACTTTTAACGGCTCATTCTATTCACTGCAGGAATGCTTTAAACGTTGGAACAACAAGTGGTAACATTGAAAAAAAAAATTTTTGTTGTTTTTTTTTCTGGCACGTATTAGAAGCTGAAAGGCAGTAATGGACTAATGTGTCCTGAAAGCGTTACAGTTGGGAGTTATTCACCAAAACATCATAGAAGGAGGAATTTGTTCTCTTAGAGAACAATAATTCCTGATTAACTCTGAGCTCTTCCAAAAACATCCCAGCCTCACATTAAGTCCAAGATGATGGAGGGAAAAACACAATTTAACACGGAGGAAATGCATTAAATAAGGTTGCTGGAAAATAGAAACATGCAGAGATCCTAAAAATACGTTATCCTCTGTGCTTTTTTCCAGGTTTACCAGCAGTCCTGGTGGGAATCGTTGTGGCGGTGAATAAAAGCTATTATGGTGTCTTGAAGGACCGCAAGGATGAATCAGCGCTGATGTAAGGGAACTAAACCTGGGGTCGGAGCTAATCCGCTAATTTGACTGTGTTTCAGATTAATAGAATCTGAGGATTAAAAAAAAAGAAGTAATTTTTCCTCCTAAAACAGATTTTAATGCTCCAAAATATAGTTTTTTTATGATCACTACAGAATTTATGACAGTTTCACGTGGATTATAAAGAGAGGAGTGGGAAAACCCAGACCTGTTAGGAATTGTAATATCCAGGGTGTACTTTACAACAGGAAGATCCTTTAAAATCTGAACAGGTCAAAGAGTCATGTACTGACCTTTTAACACCATTTACAGTTAGGTTTGTAATTGAGGGAATGTGCCTTAAAATATTCCAGTTGATGATGTGGTCACATGCTCTACTTTCTAAAGTTTTCATAGACATTTTTTTATTTGAAGCTCTTTTATGGCCCACAGTACGGACAGAAACTGAATTTATATTGCTGTTTCTGTGTAACCTGAAAACAAATCCTATGGTTTCGAAATGAATTTGCTTTGAAACTGTTTTTTTAATATATCAAACATCCTGGTCCTCAGAAATTGGAAAATTTGGTGGCAGTCACTATGACAACCACCACCTAAGGCGGGAGTCACTATGACAACCACCACCTAAGGCGGGAATCACTATGACAACCACCACCTAAGGCGGGAGTCACTATGACAACCACCACCTAAGGCGGGAATCACTATGACAACCACCACCTAAGGCGGGAGTCACTCTGACAACCACCACCTGAGGCGGGAATTACTATGACAACCACCACCTGAGGCGGGAATCACTATGACAACCACCACCTGAGGCGGGAATTACTATGACAACCACCACCTAAGGCGGGAGTCACTATGACAACCACCACCTAAGGCGGGAATCACTATGGCAACCAAGAAAAAAGGCAGGAAATTACCTCAGTTAGCGACAGAGTGATCTGTTGTATTGGTCATACTTCCTCTCAGGTGTTGGATCAAGGAGAAGAGCGTCTTTTACGCGACCTGCGTTGGATACTTCTGCCTGGTGTTTCTCCTCAACGTAGCCATGTTTATCGTGGTGATGATGCAGATCTGCGGCCGCAATGGCAAGCGAAGCAACCGCACCCTGAGAGAGGAGGTGTGTCACTCTTTAAACGTTTTTTCTATCCGTTTGGGATTTCATGACGAGTCAACAATATGTTTTAGTTCTTATTTTTGAAACGTTTCAGTTAATAAAAAGTATCCCCTGCGAACCAGATTCTTCGAAACCTTCGTAGCGTGGTCAGCCTCACCTTCCTGCTTGGGATGACGTGGGGTTTCGCTCTGTTTGCCTGGGGACCCGTCTACCTGACCTTCACGTATCTGTTCACCATCTTCAACTCTTTGCAAGGTTCAGTATCCAGACAGACATGACCATTCATTAAATCGAGTGTTGAGGTGTCTGTCGCTACGGTTAAATGAATTTAAATAGAAGATGCTTACTCAGATATATTTATGGTCAGAAAGCCTCTGCAGAAAATGCTGTTTCCTCTCTGCCATCATCCATCCACCTGCTCATCCATCTATTCATCCACCCTTTTGTCCATCTATATATCAATCCATCCATCCTCTAGTTCATTCATTGACTTGTCCATCTATTGTCTGTTTATCTACCTACCCATACATCCATCCATATATGATCCATCCGTCCGTCCATCTATTTCTTAATAAGGTTAAATGTTTTCTTCATCCTTGTTAATCTTCTAGCTTTTTATTTCCATTTACTTCTGCTTTAAATCTAAACTAATGCAGTCAGGCTGTGGTTGGACAGATTTTTTGTTGCTAATTGAAAAAATTTACTATGTTTTTTTTTAAGTTGAACATTTTAATATTAATTTCAATAAAATAGAGTCAGTGCAGTATTTTTTTAATTGAATCTCCTTTCTCCTCAGGTCTCTTTATATTCATCTTCCACTGTGCTCTGAAGGAAAACGTGCAGAAGCAGTGGAGAAGATACCTCTGCTGTGGCCCCTATCGGCTCTCAGAAAACTCAGGTGTCCGTCCAATGTCCATTTACCTGTCTCGTTCCGTTGCGGGAAGCCCTAAGGATTTGTCTGCCGAGCCGCTGCCAGGTTCACAGAGTTGGTTGAAAAAAAAGACGAAGGATATTTTAATAAAATCTAAGTCACCTCGGCTCTGCATCTAATAACAGCAGATAAAGCCCAGCCGTCTCTCAGGGAGCGGAATGTCCTCCAGGTGCAGTCAATCTGAGGACACTGTGTTAACAATCACTATGAACTTTGACTTCATGCTGAAAACATTTCTGATTAACATTGTCTGTATGTCATCACTTTAAAAATTAAGGAATGTTATAGTCCTGTTTCTTCTGTGTGTGTGTGTGTGTGTGTGTGTGTGTGTGTGTGTGGGATGAACATAGTGGAGTAAACAGTGACCTGGAAGGTGTTTATTTTGGAAGGAGAAAAAATCACGGTTCCCACATTAACTTAACTTTCAAATTACTAATGCAACTTTCTAGACGTTTGAGAGAAATCGTTGACCATTGCTTCTTCAGGAATCTCCGAGACAAACTGGTGTTTTGTTCATCTCTACAGCCGTCTTTCTTGTTTTTCATCGACTTCGAACACGTTTTTTCTCTTGCTAGCTTCCATATTCGCTGCCGTACGAGTAGAACCTCTCTTCAATGGTGAAGGATGCGTCTTGTCCGTCCCGTTTTACTTCCTAAACAACAACCGGCGCATGCGCGAAGTCAAACATGAGCGCGCGTTGTACAGGTCGGGTGGCTGGGGACATTAGTGACGTACGTCATTGCGTAAATTTTATTTCCGCATTCACCACCGATGAAAAATAACTGGTCGTTTTTGATTGGCTGTCATTTTCAATGGGATTTTCCTATGAAATTTTTCTATTGAAAATATCCTCTCCTATACCTTTCAGGAGATTAGATTTTGTGTCTAATAAATCATTTCTGGGTCTTTCTGGCCTTGAGTTTTCTATCATTTCAGTTTTCTGTCAGAGACCATCTGTTTTTTATTGAAAATGTTCTGGGGTTTATCCGAGCTTTTAGTGTAGAAACAGTCTGACATGATAATGAGCCGTCCTGAGGATCCCAAATATGTAAATCTGAACAGGGGCCCTGGATGCTTCCCCTGGTGTTTTTAAAATGAGTTTTGATTAATTCAGTCAGGTAGAAGACTAAATTAGGTTTATAGTATCAGGTTAGAACTGAAAATGATCAACAATTTCAACCACAAACCATCAGAATTAAACGGCCAACCAAAATCATGAAACTTTTGTAATATTAAGGATGGTCCTACATTGGGATCATAAAACCTCTTATCTAATACGTCATAATTGCTAACCATTAAGTACTAATCATTAACATTAGTTCCACTAACCTTAATTAACATGTTGGTAAACCAGCATGCTGTTTAATGGAAGATATTGTTAAAGTGCTAATTTCTAAAGATAAGTTATACTACTGCTAAAGCAATATGCTAATGCTTATTGCTAATGCTAAATTACTAATAATAAGCATTGGTGTAAGTGAAATTGCAATGGTGTACAAAGGAAGCTAATGCTAAATCGCTAACTTTAGAAAACCCTTCGTCTACTTCAAAATAAGAGCGGTCTAACTACTTGAAGAATTCTTAAACTTAAGACAGATGTGCCACTTTATTCAACTGAAAGTTTCCAATATAGTCAAGTAAATTAGCGCTTAATAATTAATCTAGACAATTTCATTTAGAGAAAGTTAGATGTGGTGAACTTTTTTTTAAAATTAGCTCTGCTATACGTGGCCTATAACATGCTCACAACGTAAAATATGATTTCAGGTTAATATTTAATGTGGTGTTTGTGTTTATCTATAGAGTCTTTTGTTTTGTTTTACCTCATCCAAAAGTCTTAAAATCTTAAAAGTTACTCCAGGTATGTCTTCCAATGAGAACCGCTACTGCTTTTTTCCCCTACAGACTGGAGTAAGACGGCCACCAACAACACGAAGAAGGTAAGCTCAGACAACCTGGCCAAGTCGCTGTCCTCCAGTTCCTTCGGCTCCAGCACCATCAACTGGACCTCCAAAGCGAAGGCCAAGCTGACCCCGTTTTCCAAACGAAACAAGAACACAGGTGAGACGTCTTGTTTCAGTGCTTGACTGAACAAATAAGACTGTAACTAGCTGGAAGAAAATAAACTGTTTTCTTGAAGCTTAAAGTCTGGAAAACAAGGAAAAGAGTCATTGACACAGTTACACAATCTGACTGTCTTTCTTAATACTGGATAAGTTTACCAAGCTTTTGAAAGTGTTGACCTTTATTTATCTTTCTTGCTCACCATGTTTTACAAAAATAAAATGTCAAAAACTGCAGCAAAAGAAAACTTAATCACACACTTTGGCACCAATATCCTGCTAACGCATGGCAGGTTCCAACTATGGTACTGAGTGTCAAAGCAGCTTCCAGTGACGTCAATATCCTAGGCTGCAGAAACCCACAGTGGAAGAAGACGACCAAGAGAAACCATCATGGAGAAGTAACGAACACATCCCTGACAGATTAAGGGAGTGGCTGAGATCCAAACGTTTACCAAAGGCCAGAGAGAGATGGACTGAAGGATGGCACCATCAACACAAGAGCAACAGAGACCTAAAACAGGTCAAATCAAATCAAATCACTTTATTGTCACGTCACATTAACACAGGTGTGAAAGGTGAGTGAAATGCTTATGTGGTCAGTCCCTCACAGGTGCAATACACATTAAATACAAAAATATACGCATAAAACTTACAGTAAAACTTTAAAACTAGCACCATTTGTTAAATATATACAGATATCCTACAGGATCTTTATGTGCAGATGTGCAAAATTATGAAAGTGGATGAATATAAATATATGAAATACAATTGTATTATATAGTAGTAGTCCGAGATGTACAGTTATTGTGCAAGATATGCATTACACATGTTAAAGTGCAGAGTGCAGAATGGGTTGTATGGTTGTATGTTATATGTTGATTATGAGGGGTGTGCTTGTCCATTGCTGTTCAGTAGTCTGATGGCTCGGGGGAAGAAGCTGTCTCGGAACCGGTTCTAGTTCAGATGCTCCTGTACCTCCTGCCGCTCGGCAGCTGTAAAAACAGGCAGTGGCTTGGGTGGGGGGAGTCCTTTACAATCCTCCTGGTCTTCCCCATGCAGCGGCTGGTGTAAAGATCTTGGAGGTTTGGAAGTTGAACCCTGGTGATATGCAGGGCTTTCCGTTCCAGAGCAGTACAGCTCCCGAACCAGGCGGTTATGCTGCCTGTCAGTACACTTTCCACAGTGCACGTGTAAAATGTCTTGAGGATACGGGAACTCATGCCAAACCTCTTGAGCCGTCTTAGGAAAAAGAGGCGTTGTTGGGCCCTCTTTACCACCCGTGTGGTGTGTTCTGTCCATGTGAGATCCTCAGTGATGTGGACCCCGAGGAACCTAAAGCTGCTGACCCTCTCCACCGTGGCTCCGTTGATGTTGATGGGGGCGTGCGCTGTCTCCTGTTTCCTGAAGTCCACAATCAGCTCCTTGGTCTTGTTGACGTTTAGATAGAGGTTGTATTCCTGGCACCAGTGTGTCAGGAAGCTGACCTCCTCTCGGTAGGCTGTCTCGTTGTTGTTGGAGATCAGGCCTATGATCGTCGTGTCATCTGCATATTTGATGATGACGTTGGAGCTGTGACTAGCAGTGCAGTCATGTGTGTACAGGCAGTAGAGTAGGGGACTCAGAACCCAGCCCTACCACATCAGACAGAAACCTCAGACAGTCCAACTCATGATAGCTGGATTTATGATTCTGGCTGGTAAAGCATACATGGAACATCACGACCTGGGATGGAAACGTTTACAGGGACATTTCTGCTAGAATGGCTGGAAGCCCCTCAGTCAGAATGGGAATAAACTGCCAAGAGTTTATGAGGACCAGGCTAAGGTCCAGATCAAGACTGCTAAAAAATGTATCAGCTAACCAACTGGACGTTGTCTTGGTGGTCAAAATACAAAGACAGCAGAAGACACGACGATCCCAACTTTCAAAAGAAGAAACATGATGAGATTAAGAAATTCAAAATGTTAATTTGCAGAGACTAATGGTACCAGAGGTCCCTGGGTCACTCCTGACTGAGACCCCTAAACATCTTTCTCCAGGATATCCAATAAACAGCCAAAATACGGAGCTAAACCTTTAAACCCCAGGATTACTACTGTTTTCTCCATTTTATCTTAATAATGCTTGGACATAAATGTCTATGACCCTTTCGATCCCTATCCTCCTTATTCTCACTAACTCTCTTTCTCTTCCGTTTATCATCCTTGTCATTTTTACACTTTTTTTTTGTCACACTCATTCTTCTTATATTTTTTTCTTTTAACTTTTGACCCCACTTATGTGTACTGTCATTCTTAACAATCCCCTTTATCCTAATTTTTCACGTTATTCTTCTGTTCTTTACGACCAAATTTCATCGTCCTCCTACTGGTTGTCGACATTGAGTTAATTATCCTCATCTTCACAACCCCTTTTATCCCACTCATCCCGCTCATCTATCTGTCCATCCACTCATTCTCGTCTTTTATCTTTTATCCAGGTATTGTCCTTTTTTACACCTTTAATCGCTGTCATTCTCCCATCTATCTTTGTACCATTGACACCATTTATTCTCTCCTGACTCTATTCAACCAATTTTCATCCCATTTCAACCCAAATTTATTTCTTTTTTTGTTGTTATATCCCTATTCATCATTCCATCACCTTTTATTCCAATAATCGGACTCTACATTTTCTCCTTTTTATGTATTTTATCCCACTATTCTTTGCAACCCATTTTCACTTATTCTCATTTGTTATCTTCTCTGTCAGTCTTTAAAACTATTTTTTATTGCTCTCATCACAGCACCGCTTAGGACTGCTCCAATAAAAAATTTTCTCCTCCTATTAACTGTGATTAAAACAGTAAACTCACCTTTCATTTGTTGCATGGTGCTGATAGAAGTGAACATTTTCTTTTCTTTAATGTGTTAATCGAACAACTTTAGTTGTTCTCAGGCTTTAAGTTGAAATCAGCAGCAAGAAAAACGCTGATTGTTTTCTTCTCATCCAATGAGCAGGTTTGGTTTTATTCTCATGTGTTTGTATATCTGCCTCTTTGTCCGGTGTTCAGAATCCTCATCAAACCATTAACGGGAGGAAAACCTGCCTGCTGAGGTAAAAATCTGATGTGTTGTGATCTGCTTCGGGTTTCCCAAAACGCTTCGGAGTGAATCTGAATGATCTTATCTCCAGATTCATGTTTAAAATTTAGGATAAGACATCCCGACTCTGCAGACGTTTTGGGAAAACTCTCTCGCTGGGTTTGCTGTAATTGTCTGCTCACTGTGACGTCACTTAGTTCTCACCCCGGGCCGCTTTGAAGGCGGCGATGACTCCAAGCAGAAAAATCAAAAACTCCACCCGCTCAGAGCGTCCCTGGATGCAGAAACAAGCGCTCCCTGCCAGTCTAAGCTAACGTGTGTGGTGTGCGTTTTTCCTCTGAGTAGCTTTGGTTATTTTAATAACAGTCTAATAGTGTGCTGCAGTTAGTAAATTATCTTGTGGGTTTGCTTTTTATAATTAACAGTGAATGTGAAAGATGTCAAATATGTTAGGATGAAATAAAGTCTATAAATTTATCTGCCTCTAACGGGTTGCATTCACATAAAACATCTGTTCTCCAAACTCCATCAACGCTGCCTACGTTTAGATTGTTTCTACAACCCTTTCATGGGCTGCCAAACCATAACGCAAGCTAATGAGTTTAATCTTTTCTGATAAATAGCCAGACTTGAGTTCTGAAATGCTGTTTCCACCCATCAAAACAATGACATAGTAATGATCTATATAGTTTTCAAAAAAATGAGTCAGAAAATCAAATTTACATCTGTAATTTCAAGCAGTCAACGAAAAAACACAACAACTATTCTTTGACAGATTGAGGGCAGAATACCTTGTTTTTTCTGAGACAATCAGTTGAGAAGCTAAAACAGCAAACAAGGTCTATTTCCACTGCCAGCCACAGCTAATAAAAAAAGGATAATGTCCCACTTTATCTCAAAGTTTGTAAAGCAAGGAATTTATGTGGAGAAGAAAAGGAAACGTATGCTAAACATCATGTACTTAGCATAAGCTTATATCCAAAGTGACTTACAAAAGAGGGTTCAACATTGAACTACAAAACAGTTTACAAATTAAAAGTTGCTTTAAGTAACCTGGACGAGATTTAAACATGTATCTACAACATTTAATTAAAACACAGATTATAAAAGGGCTATACATTGAGTGTTATTATCTAACAGGAAGTAATAAGTGCATCAGTCTCGGAGGATACTCTCGTAGGAGCTGGGTCTTCAAGGATTTTTTGAAGGTGGATAGAGAATCTGATGCTACGATAGTGGATGTAAGATCATTCCACCTGCCTGAGACTACAGATGAGGAGAGCCTTGATTGACCTGTCTTGGCTGTGTTAGTTGGCACTCTTTGGAGGAACGGAGCGGACGGGAGATGACATAAGACTTAAGAGAGTGTTGAGGTAGATGGGCACCAATCTGTCAAACAGTCTGCCAGCATTAGTGATTTGAATTTGATGCAAGCAGCTAAGGGAAGCCAATAGAGTTCAGTGAACAAGGGTGTGACGTGCTCACTTTGGTTGGTGGAAGACAAGCGAGCTGCAGCATTCTTAATCATCTTTAGCGGTCTCACAGCACAGGCTGTCAGGAGGGCGTTGTAGTAGTTAAGGCGGGAGAGGACTAAGGTCTGAACTAGGAGCTGTGACGCTTGTTCAGCTAGATATGGCCTAATCTTCCTGATGTTGAATAAAGAAAAGCAACATGATCGAGTGAAAAAGGTAACATGATCCGCAAATCTCAGCTTATCATTGATTGATCGATCATGATGCCCCGATTTCTTACAACCATGGTGGGTTCAACAGATAGGGAGTCCAACCGGATACTGATATTGGGGTCAATAGTTTGCTTGGCTGGGACGAAAAGCAGTTCAGTTGAGGAGAGGTTCAATTGGAGATGGTGAGCTTTCAGCCATGCAGATATGTCAGAAAGACTGTACAAGAACTGGGTATCATCTGCATATCAGTGAAAGGAGAAGCCACGTGAATGAAGGATTGGGCCTAGCAAAGTAGCATACATGGCAAAGAATAGGGGGCCCAACACTGAGCCTTGGGGCACCCCTGTGGTGAGGCGTTGTCCCAACGATGTTTGGCCTTGCCATGACACCTTGAAGGATCGATCAGTGAGGTAGGATTCCAACCAGGAGTGTGCACTGCCCTCGAGGCCCATATCTGTCAGGTTGTTAAGTAGGATCCCGTTGTTTACAGTATCAAATGCTGCTGATAGGTCCATTAGGATGTACCTTCCATTCTGTTGTCTTGTGACAATACGGTAGACTCCCATCGCTCAACAACTTTAACATCCATCCACAGACTGCGGCGTCCATTTCTTCTTCTGCAAATTTGGGTCACTTTGGAATCGCACATCGTTCACACAGAAGTCTGACGACGGTTTTATTTTATCAGTACAAACGACCACACAAAAGCAATTGAATTGAGAATCAAGACCAGCTTTATGCTGCCTCTTGATGTATTTGGAACAACCTAAGAGATAATCACCCATTTCCACACAAAGAAACAAGGAACAAAAAGTTCATAACATGTCGATATTTGTTTAACAGATCATTAATTCTTGTTAAATAAGCTTTTTAAATTTTTTATAAAATACCTAAGACATGATGACTGAAATTAGTGTTGAGTTCAGCTTGATTTTAAGGAAGTACAGATGTTGGTAGGCCTAACCCAAACCATTTGCAATATATGTTTCGTCATAAGTGAGTTTTTATCTGAGTGTTTCCCCGTGTATAATAAAATGTCACACATTTTTTATCCCAAACAAAGGTGCAATTTATCAGTGACAAATTCTACAAACAGTTTATCTGGCTCTCAGCGCAACAGATCCTTTGTCAGAACCCTGTTTTTGGCTAATTATCGATGTAGGTGAAGTAACAACTCTTTAGTTTGTACAGCTGCCAATCCGAGTCCTGTTTTGTCTTTATTTTGGCATTTTCAAATCACAAGGAGCGATTCCAGTTCGGCTCGCAGCTGCTTTGGCAGTCCATGCGGGTCCAGCCTGGTCCAGTCCAGGCTTCCTTTTCACAATATCAACACACGACAGTCAGAAACAACAACTTAACACCCAGGTCTCAGTATCTGATTTCTATCACCAGGTGGGCTCAAAGGCTCGTTTCTCCAGAACATTCCTCAAATACACAGTTGGGTTGAAGTAGGGAAGGCAGAGTCAGCACCTTTCAGCTCGAACGAAATCTGAATTTTCAAGCTGCTACTTCTTTCCTTACAGTATGTTTTTATGCTCAATTAGAAGAAACTGGTTCACTTTGAAAACTGCCTTTACACAGCAGATGTGGATGCTTAATGCAGATGCTTTTGCTCATAATCCGATTTTTTCTGCGTTCATTTATACTACTAATTAAAAGCAACTGCTATCGGACTTCTGCAAGAACGATTTTCACGAAGAAGAACGTAGATGTCTCAAAACAATGGACGCTGCCGTCAGTGGATGGATGTTAAAGTTTTTGAGCAATGGGAGCCAAACGTATCATCACAAGATCAGAACAATATAAAGGAAGTTGAGAAAAAAGAAAGCTAAACTCGATGTCCAGATTTACCACGTCTGGCTTCTTCTGCTGCACTGTAATCATGAGTGTCACTTGAATGATGCAAGATTCAGATAAAAGCTGCGTTTTTTTCTTAGGCCTGAGTTGGCTTAAACATGTAAATCTGCATAATAATGAGATCCTATGGCATTCAAGACTTTACAGAACCTTTTAATGATGTATTGGTATTGCATGACATTGCTTTTGAACTGAACCAGTTGTAGCCCCACACCCAAAATAGGCGGAGCCAATACTGCTTGAGAGAATGTGAGGTTAAGTTAGATGACATTGGTAGTTTCGGCAGGTTGAAAGCAGTAACAAACTTTCAGCTTCAATCAACATCTATATTTGAAATATCTCCAGTAATACTCACTAATGTATAAACAAGCTTGGAAATTGTATTCCAGCCTCCAAACACTCCAGGTAACAGTTGACAGACTTGCATGTTCCCTTCTGACAACCTTAAACGTTATGTACTATTTTTATTTTTTGCCAAAACTCTATGACTGCAATCATTAACCCTGACAATCTTGTCGGGTTAATCTTGCCAAATCCGTCGAAGGTAAGGCCCGTATAAACTTGAGGACAATTAACTCGTCTTGTTGGTCAGTGGAGACCCAGCTATAGAGTCCCAAATACAGTTTGGCCAGACTTTCAATGTCTAGATCTGTTGGCCGATCTATTAGCCGTAATTCAGAGACACCTGTTACCGTCTCCAGATGGATGGGCGCTCTGACAACCACTCTGCAGAGGTCCACTTATTAAACCTCATAAACCATAGATGAGCACGCTGGAATCCCTCTCAACACTTTTGGAAGTAACACCTGATTAACTTCCAGGCATGACCAGGAAAACTTTCCAACCTCTCGTCTTTGTCGTTTTGTTGGCAGCTTTGGGAACAAAAACAAATGTCTCCTGAAGACTTACAGATTAACAGTCAGGGGACGAACAACGTACAAGCTCTTTTCGCCATTTTCCTCTCCTGTCTCCCTGTTTATTAGACTAATGTCAGATTTTTGGCCGATGCAGCCGTAAACCAGAGCTTCTATTCCTTCAAGAAACGGTTCTGATGCCCTACAAAGATCTGATTAAAAACATGTTCTTGACACATGTTTGAATATCTGCATGTGTGGAAGGCTGTTTATTACCTTTTAAATAGGAGAAGATTCAACTTCAAGCTCAAAGAAATTTCTCCTGAAATTTGTTGGTTCTATAAAAAGTTATAAATTCAACAGAGCTTGTCTTTCTTGTGTCTCACGAGCACAACATCTAATAAAAAGCAGTGGAAGTGGTCTTGTGTCGTTCTCAAAACCCATTTAAACCTTATTATTGTAGTGCCAATTTACAACACGTCATCTCAGAAACTTTATATAAAAATATTTTCAATCCAATCATACATTCATTCCTTCATTCATTCATGTTAAGCAAATTAGTTAAACAATTCTAATCCAAGGAAACACAGGAGATTGGATTGAGTTATTGACTTGCAGCATTTACTCCTCCTGGATCAGAACACAGAAATTAAAGCTTGTGTTGTTGTTGACTTTACAACAATCCCTGATACTGAGCATGTATGTAGCGACAGTGGAGAGGAAAAACTCCCCTTCAAAGGAAGAAACCTCCAGCACAACCAGGCTGGTTCACAAGCTGGAGAGGAGCTGAGGACTAAGTGTAGTTCCGCTCTGGAGAATAAATATAATGACCCTCTGTCTGGCTGTGGTTCCGGAATCACAGATTCGCCTTTTTTTCTTAAATTTTTTTTTAACATACCTGATATATGTAAAATAAAAGGCAGCTTGGGAATCTGAAGTACCTTGCCACTTGTTAAACTATAGACTGGTGTTTGCAATTTAGCCAATCCAGGAGAGCCCTTTTTGGTTCTCTGACTTCGATAAAGCTCGGTAAAATTTCAACCCCTAGATATTTGACTTTGGTCTAGAAGGTTGATCATCACAACACACATTCAGGTTCACTGCATTTATTCTATAAAGAGAGCAAACCAAGTTTGTGGTTAACAATAGTCCATCAGCTTTTGCCCCACAGTTACAGACACAAATTGAATAAAAATGGTACAAGCTGACTGTGCTATACTATAAACATTTACATCATTATTCCACACAATCAATGTTTAACATAAAACAAAACAGTGAACACAGCTTTTTTTAAGGGAAGGTAATGAACACACAAGTAGTTAGATTTAAAAAGTATTACACAGTTGGTAAATTAAATGTTACTTTGTATTAAAAATCATAACATACTTATAAAGAAAGCAAACTTAGTTGGTTGTTAATCAATCCATCAGCTTCTGCCCCTAAACATCAAATAAATAACAATAAACAAACTTTTGAAAACTTAAAACTATAGACCAGTGGTTATCAAATGAACACTTGAAAAAACTGTTAAAAGTTATAATATTAAACACAGCTAAAATTAACAAAAGCAATCATAAAAACTATGAAAAACATGTAAAATTTAGCAAAATTACACATTAAACCCTATATACAGTTGAATTAGTATAAAAAAATGTTGACATGTAATATTGGTAGATAAAACACAGAACTGATCTTAGTTAATACCACAGTTACAGACGCCAACAGAAAAGGGGAGGAGCTGATTGTTGTTGATTTCTTTGGTAACCACCAACTATCAAAAGTAAAATAGGAGAAAGTTCAGCAAAACAAGATGGTGACAAAATGAAATAAAACCAAATGAGTCAAAATAATAAGAACATTTTTAGAGACTTCGCATCCACAACAAAGTTCTAACAAAACCATTCAGCCATCCATCCATTTTCTTCCGCTTATCCGGGAACGCGTTGCAGGGGCAGCAGCCTAAGTCTGAGCAATGTTTAATTACGATTACTTAAGTCCATTAAAACATATCCAGTACCATATTAGCTAAACCAATATGAGAAAATCTGCATTCAATCTACAATTGTCAAAACCTCTTAATGATGTCCTTCCATAACACAGACACTGGGGCTCTTACAGCCAATAAGGACACAGAATAAAACAAGAACCGTCTACTAGAAGTATAAAACTTGTGACATCCACAGTCCACTGTCTTCATAAAGTTAACACGTTTATTTGAACCGCATTGTGTATGCATCAAGAGAAATAGATGAACAGAGGGAGGAACATGCTTTACAACAGCGCTAAAACAGGATGGAGCTTTTGGAAATACTGCTTAATTTACATAAAGTCTGCCAATGAAATAACTCAGGTGATTCGAGATGAAATGGATCATTGCTATCAGCTTGTCAAATTCCATTCACACCATTTTAATGCCAAACCTGGATTTGAGACCCTTTGGATCAAGTCATATTTTTCTTACCTGCTATTTTTCAATTTTGGTCAGTCTGAAAGGGTCAATTCATGTCTTTGTAAAAATCTTCATCCTACTTTGAAAGGTGGGGCGCTTTCAGGTCCAAAGAATGACAATTCTGTTCCAACGACTTCGGTTTAAACTTGGATGCTGGTCATATGGATTTCCTTATTGGGAACAATATGTTTTTATTTCAGCATTACATCATATCACTTCTGATTTGAGTTTCTTTAGTATTGGAGCTTCTACTGCAATGCTAAATAAGACTATTGGTGCACGGCAAGAATCTTATGAAGACTAAACTTCTGCCTGCCTTGACAGCATCATGCTGGCAGCAGATGATGTCCAGAAAACATAGAACGAGCTTGATTTGGCTGAGATGTATGGGTTGTGTATAGGTGCCAAAGCATGACTGTTTTGGCAACTGTGGTACCATAAATTTACAGGAAATATAAAACCTCTAAAGACAGCTGGTGTTGGACCAGGTTGCATTTACCTTGCATTTAGAATTCAGACTGACATCACTAACAAACAGGGAGAATGTCAATGAGTTTTCTGCTGACATTTTAACCAATAATCATATTGTCTTTGGCTCCTGGTCATTTATTTAAGGAGATATTTAGCCAAAACATTTCCCAGAGGATTTGTAGATGGCTTCAGACCTTAGGAATTTTTAAACACCTTAACTTTTAGAACCTTCAAGGGAACAAAAGCAAATTACTATATACCTAATTTTAATGGAACCTCACATTCAATACTTCACAATTTTTTCCTGCAGGTTATATGTCCGAGATATGCGCCAAAAATCTCTTTGTAGTTAAATAAAAACAATTAATAATTTGAAAGATTTTCCTAATATAGAAACTGAAAACCAGTCAGGGCCAATTAAACACCAGGTGGCATATTTAAGCGCAGTCGCTATCTCAGCAACTTGCGGATTTACCCAGCTTATAAACTTTCAGCCGTTGGACTTTTGACACATTCACAATTCATTTTTCTGCAGCTGTTCTTTGTAAATTAAATTAGTTTTTACCTTTGTTTGTGTGGCATTACCGACAGACATCCTTGCATTTCTTTAGAGTGGGGTACATTTTTACTAATATGATATCTTTATTTAGTAATTTTCTGCTGTAGTTCTTATTTAAATACTATTAAACATTTTGCCACAGACCAAGAAAAGCAGATATTTAAAGTTCCCAGCATGCAGATGTTCATGTTCAGCCAAACCATTCAAGCTCCACTAGACGTGCCGAGATCCTGTAAGTTTACAAGTCTTGAAGAGGAGGACTCAAACAATTACTTTGTATGCAAAAGGGGGATGAAAAATTTCCCAGAGTTGGTTGTGACAAAATAAGTCAATTTTTGTGATGCAGCTATAACAATGAGTGCTTATTTTGGCGGTTTTCCCAACCATTACGAGCACTTCAGGACTTTGCACGTAATGTCCAAGGAAAGTTGAGCTTTCATAGTCGAGTGCAAGCTCAACTCTTAACCTTATTGCATTCAAAACAAATCAATGTGAACACCGTTTTTGATAAGTTGACCTTTGCATAGACATTCTATAGTTGGGAAGGGAAGGTAGACCTCTACCCTCCAGTCTAATTTGAGAGTTGATAGTATCAGACTTGAAGAAGTTATGAGGAACTGCCAGACCAGCTGTGTCTCCACTTTGAGTTAAGTTAGTTGAGATGCTTTATCTGATTGGGAAGCCCCCTGGGTGCCATCCTTTAGAATATTTTTGGGAACATTTCAACAGTAAGAGATCCTGGGAGAAACCCAGACTTCTCTGGAGGTATTACTGAATACCTTGGAATGTTGTTGAATAAGCTAGTGGGTATCTCTGAGGAGAGGAATGTCGTTTTTCCTTCTGGTAAACACGTTTGCCCCAATCTAAGAGTCAGAGGTGAATTAAAGATTGGAAGTAGAACAAAGATAAAAACTGACAATATAAGTTTTTTAATTTTAACAGTTTTTTGAAAACTTCCAAGTTCCCGCATTACAATTTTACCCCAAACCAGGAATCTCTCTCTCTGCTGATCCTGTTTAACTGGTCACGATAATAAATGAAGTTTAGGTTTAGGATGTACATATTTAACTAAATAAACAGCCTGTATTTGTTTAGAAATATATCCATTCCAAAGATTGTCGTTCATCCATTCATGCGTCCATAGTTAAGAGCTAGATTGTAGCCACAGCTACCTTGTGACAGAAGAAACAAAGCGACCATTCAGTCTAAAGCGGGTGAAATGTCTTTGTCTCAGTCACGTTGCTGTTGTGCCCTTGGGCATAGTTTACAAGATAAACGCCCTGTTTGATTCACTGCCATCCCCATGTATAATTCATGTTTCTATTTTTTTACTCAAGCAAAGAAACGTGTAGTTCTTTGTAGGAATGATTAATTCACTTATTTCAAATGTTTATATACTTGTTTGATGGTAAAACCCGTCTGTTGCACGGTGTGTGCAGATTGCTTTCATAAATGCACTCATTCATCCTAGCTGTTGCTGTGGAGCTAAGAACATTCCTTCAGACTTGAAAAAAAGCTCATTTGGTTTTCACAAGAATTAAACAGTCTGTTTCAAAACATTTGACTTGTGTTTTTACATGCAGATCAATCACAACTGTGCAGCAGAGTAGATTTATTCCTCTGACACTCTATGCTGATGATGTACACCCATCTTCTGTTTCCCATTCTCTCTTGAGAGGCTGAGGTGTAACCCGGCGCTGTAATCCCCCTTTCTCATTACATGCTCATGCTTAGGGAACGGGGAAAATGAAAAGCAAATATGAATGTGGCTGTTCTTGTGAAGCTTTGACATGACACAGGACTTGCTTCCCTTGGCTCGCTTCTTTCATCCACTGACTTTAAACCTTGGATTATAAAGGTTTTAAACCAACAAGGCAAATTTAGAAGGCATATTTTCTATAAAAAAAACAGAAGCAGCAAACAACATGGTTCACAAAAAGCTTCTATGTATTTGATGGATACACAAATACAACTTTTTTCTCATGTATCCAACAGCCTACAAAATCGTAAATATACCAATTCTAACAATTAAGGCTGAACTACCTCCGCAGTATGCAGTGGATCTTTCCAGAGTCCTGCTGATGACCTGATTATTCATGAGTGTTGAAACAGAACACTTGGACATTGGATTTTCATGACATCTGTTTTACAGGGAGACAGGTTTTAGTTTGAGGGATAAGGTCAGAGGAAGAAGCCAGAGTAGAGCTCTTTTCTGGATTGAAAAGCGATGGGTTGGGCATTTGATAAAGATGGCTTTGATTGTCTTTTTACAGGTCAAAGCCAGAAAGGAACACTTTCTACTTCATTGGTTCAAAGTTTGGTGTCCTGGGTCTTTAAAATGTTTCTCTGTTTACACAGACCAGACTCATATGACCTGGTAAGTAGGACTGGAGAACTTGACTTTCTTGTAAGGAGGTGAATTGGAAATTTGATTCTGGTGTGTCAGACCAGGGACACACCTAGATGTTGGGTTAGGGTTTGAATTTGCAATAACGAAAAAAATCCCTTACAGCAAAGTCAATTGTTTGGTGGAGGCAGCCACTTGGATGCCTTTTAGGTCTCATTCCCACAGCAGATCGTAGTACACGACTCCATTTACTTTCCTTAATGTGACTTCCATCAGATGCCATCATGTGTGACCCCCAAGCATAGATAAAGAACATTGATGCCACACAGCAGTGCACTGTTTACAGAAGTAATAATGGATGCCGCCGTGTATAGTTTGATTGTTTTAACAGTATTGTAACAAGATAAAGAAAACTATGAATAAAACAAATAATAGCAATGAAGCTCAGACTTTTTTAGGGAAGTCTGTTTTGATGCATAGTCAGAACCAAGAAAGTTAGGATTGTCAGATTGTGATGTGTTGTTAAATGTGTTGTTTTAGTGTACCTTGGGGTATATCATCTTAAAAGTAAGGTTTTAAACCCGAACTCTAAGAAATAACCCCAAAGAAATAATTTAGCGGCTTACTTAAGAAAATAAGTTTTTCTGCTTTCATGTTTGCGTCTGTAACCCCATCGTGTTTCCATGTTTTCCTCCAGACAAACGTTCCTCCAACCAGACCGGCTCCAAGTGCGTCTCCTCGTCCTCTTCCTCCTCAGACGTGGAGCCCAACTCCTCCTCCTCTTCTTCCATCCTTCCTGTCAGCCAGATGATTGACAAGGTGAAAGATTACTGCTCCACGCGCACCGACAGCTTCTACAAGAACATCATCATGTCCGACAGCTTTGCCAACTGCACCCGGCTCTAGAGCTGCATTTTCAGATTCCTTTAGAAAATCTCCACCTGTCCTGTTGTGGGTTCTGTAAACATTAGGATTAAGCTGTTGAATCTTTGCAAACCTAACCCGGAACGTGTCTGGAACGTGGAGTGTTTTCGCCCATCCTATCATGCATCTACAATCTTAAGGAACTTTATTATTTTCTTCTGTTATATTTGTCCGTTTGTCGTCATTGTAGAGGTAGCAGGATTTTTTTTAAATGTCAGACTCATTTAAAGTGAAGCATTTTGTTCAAGTTCAGCTCATTAAAACCAAATCAGTAACTTTAAAAGCTAACTCTCTCCTCAAGAATACCTTCATTTCAAGGAATCCCCAAATCCAGCTTTAAAGCAACCCAACATATTTACATGGGAAGAAAAAGCTTGTTGACTTGGTCAGAGTAAATACTGATTAAATTGAGAAACAATTATTAAATGTGAACAATGGGAACCAAGGAACCAGGACTCAACATTGGATCTTCTTGTCTTCATCAAGTTTAAAAACTGACAAGCTTTTATTTGTACAGTGAATGTTTTAGATCATCAAGAAAATATAATTATTACCCAAAGATAACCCGAGTTAGAATAAAAGGCGGTTTTTAAATGATGGTATTTATTGAAGGCTATGCATATTTGAAATGGCGATATCTCCTTTTTGATAAATCAATAGTTAACAATTCACCACCAAGTTGATTTCCCTCGTCATATTCAAGTTACTCCAACTGTCGCAATTACGCCGAATTCTCATCAACGAGTTGTCCAGGATGTCCCAGACCCACATCTGAAGCTCTCCAGGTCTCTGTTAAGGTGAGAGGTCATAATTCAACAATACAACAGTTGCTGATTGGCCTCCATGGGAGAGTTGACCCAGAAAACGCAACAGCTCGTCTATAATTTACCCAAATCCTGATCTTCCTTGACAAGTCTTCTGGGGACTGAAGATGCAGAAGTGGAACTTTCTGGAGATGTGTGTCTTGTTACGACTGAAAAGAATACAAAACCTACAGGTAAACATGGAGGTGGTCGTGCAATTTGTCTTTGTTGCAGACAAATTCAGCATTTTTGGACTGGCCTAGTCAAAGTCTGGACTTATACCTGATATGAGATGTTGTGGCGTGACCTTAAACTGGTTGTTCATACTAGAAAACTTTCAAATGCAGCCTAATTTAATCAGTCAGTGAAGCAGAGAGAGTGGAGATGTTAACCAGTTGTCAAAAACGATAGTAGGGCGATTTTTGTATTCACTCAGGAACATTTTTTGATGATCTCAAACATTTAGATGCATTAAAACAGTAATCTGTTGAGGGAAGTTGTTTTTTCAAAATAAATAATCAAAAAATTGAGGCTTTTTTTACTCGAATAGTTTGGGGTCGGGTCGTCTTTTTGGGCTCCCAGCTTCTACAACACAGAGTTTTGTAGGTTACTGTTGATGGACTTTAACAATAATCACATTTTCAACAGCCACCCTGTCAGTTTATGGAGAGAAATTAGTTTCAACATTATTGCAAACAAATATTAGAAAGAAAAACACGTCAAAATGAATCTTGTTTTTCATTGTAATTTACAATGTGTGAGCAAACGGTAAATCTGTATACTTGTAATATTTCCAGTTGTAGTTTTATTTAGATTTACGAAATTCTTTACAATTCACCTATCACAAAGTTTGTTCTACATTTCTGTGGGTGGGGCTTATTTTGTAAGTTTGTGTTTAAAGTGACCAATAGGAACGCTCGCAGTTGCCTCCACTGACCAATAGAAATACTGTTGCTAACGTCTACTCAGACAAACTGCCCCGCTCTACGGAAACCTGGAAGAAAATTTGTAAACCGTGATGTAAAAAGAATTTGTAAAAAACGATTTAAAAACCTGAAAAATTCGTAATCTAAACAATGTAGTAAACATGGCTTAGTTTACCGCATACACTTATAATTTTATTAATTGATTTTATTTTTTTATCTATACTATTTCAAAAATATTGAAACTAATTTCTTGCCATATCAGTTCAGCCTCTTCATGTATTTATTACATAAACGAACAACTAAATGTAGAAAGAAGCAAAAATATACAGTACAAACAAATGTCACTAAAGCAGCTTAACTGATTTAAATCACGCTGTGAAACATGTAAGAGCTATTTTACTATTTCAGCTGTCATAAAAAAAGATACTTTAAATTTTCTGTTTAGTTAGGAGCTAAATAGTGGTTAATATGACAACATATTTACATATTTGTATAAATTATTTTCAAGCAGGAAGTTTTTAGTCTCATATGGATTAAGATCGCTGTCAAAAAGGTGTGTGCACAACTCTAACATTCGTACTTGTATGTCAATAAAGTTCTTGTACCCACATTCGTAAGACAGTGGACCGGGGTGGAGCAACCACCTGTGATGCTTCACCTGAGGCTGTTGCTCCATCTGGTCCACTGTCCACCCCCATCTTTAAATTAGGAGCGGTGAGTCCGCCCCGCGACGTCATCGTAATTTTTTTTTACTCGTACCCACAAAGTTGAATTCATGTCCACAGAGAAAGGAGAAATTAGACTTGTATTCATAAGATTAGATTGATACTTTCATAAAAACAAGAGTTTTAGGTTCAAGAACTGTATTGACATAAATACGAATATGAATGTCGGAGTTTTTGACAGCGACCTTACTCCATAGTTTCACACTGATTTAGCTTCGCCTCCGCGATGCAGCAACATTTAGGCAACGTTCACTCAGCATTCACACGATTTAAGCTACTTCCAAGTTTTGCCCCAATCAACAAAATTCAAGAACAGATAAGAAACAGACTACATTCAAACAGCAGGTAAATGCAGGTTTAACAACCCACTTCCATTTGTGATATTAATAATATACATGTCCGATAGTTTTCAAAGCACCTGAAGTCTGAACGTTCATAAAACTCTGATTTTATCGTACTTTGATGTCATCAACGTGAGACTTGCGTCATAATTGTACAGAAGAAGAAGCCAGACGTGGTAAATCTTGACATAAACAATGTCCGAAGCAAGCAGTGCCAAGTTTAGTTTTTCTTTTTTCTCAGCTTCCTTCGTCTCGTTCTGACCTTGTGACGATACGGTTGGCTCCTATTGCTGAGCAACTTTAGCATCCATTCACAGACGGTGGCGTCTGTTACTGACGTAAACATGGCCCTACTTGGAGACGTCCACGTTGGACAAAGAAAAACTTACACTGTAGTTTTGTCCAATTTATACCGTAAATATAGTATGCTTGAAAATAGACATTACTTTTACGCAAGATATAGGAGCTTCCTTTAAGGCAAAAATAGTTGAATATTGATAAAATTCGTAGTTTTAGTTTATTAGCTGGTGTATTTCCAACTTGTTTAATGAAACAAAAATCTGACAATGAAACAAGTGATAAAAGTACTATGTGAGACATGTTTCTGAGCTCACTTTGTATTCGTAAACTGTTCGCTCACACAGATGGCAGTCGCATTTTGTTAATTTAATAAATAACCGCGGAAAAATAATCTGTATTTTAGCAAAACATTCCCATGGAGCTTCCAGACCTGCTATGCTTTGTAAACGTAGCCTTACACAGAATATTTTTATTAGGTTTAATTTGCAGCAAATTATCTGCACCATGATGTTCTCCTTTGCAAGCTCTGACAAATCAAACGCTCCTGGAATCAGTTTGAAACGGCTAAGCTCACAGGACCAAATCAAACGGATAAAAGAACTAGAACTGAAACTATTACGGAAAAACCCGGACAAAATGTACCAATGAAACCACCGGTTTGTTCACGTCTCCAAGATGATGATGTGTTTTATTTGTTGGTGGTCAGAGATGCTAAAGCGATCCTACTGTATCATATAACCGCCGGACTGTAACATAGAAAGCAAAGAAAGGGTTTCAAGTTGGAGAAAAATGGGCTGTTATGTTCTGTTATTCTGTTTTTAAAACTGTGATTTTTGTTTGTGGAGCCATATCCTCTGTAAATAGCGATCTCTCTGTTTGATGTCCTTTTTCTATATCGATGAGGTCTGTGGGTGCAGGAGACGGAAGAACAAATTGGAAATTTCCTCCGTATCCTGAAGTTTAGCACATCGTTTGGTTCAAATTTGACATTTGTGTTGTTTGGAAACTGATCTATGTTTTGAATCTTTGTTCTCTTTCTGCAGCTGTTTGGGTGAAAGCTGAATAAATATACCTTATAGCTACATAAAAAGACTTTTTTTACCTTTATGCTGCTTCATCTGACAGTTTAGACAATATTTACAAAAATCTTAACTCTTAAAATGGAAAACTCAACCTTCTGAGAATGATGGCTCCCCAGCCCTTTCTTGGTTGAAAATAACTGTTTAAATGTAAAAAAATACTGATGTCTCTAAAGGATAAGGCATCTATGGGATGTTTTCCACAATGCTGCACATAATAACTCTTCATTTTGTCATTTTTGATGTCTTTAGGACAAAGGGAATAAATAAACTCCAGATTTGGGAACCTCTTTTGTGTCATACTTAGGTTTAAATGTTGAGCTCCCTCTCTAAGGAAAACATCTCTGCAAGTATTAAAAGTTCTGTTAACGTATCTGACGTGTGATTTAGAAATAACATTTCCTGATTACTCTGAACACTCCACAGGTCTCCCTTCCGGCTAGTTTGTAAGCAATCACCTTGATTCTTAATTAAGACAAGAGCATTATTTCTGGAAGAAATGTCAAGTTTTTATCAACGCAAGTGAAAATAAGTCCAGGTACCATTTTGTGGAGTAGGTTGTTTAAACTACTGGGGTCATCTGTGGTTGGCACAGCTAACTAGAAAGCTTGCAGCACTATCCCTAAAACAAGTGATCAGAATAATTATTATTATTATTTCCACCAATGCTAAAGCACTACACCAATTGGTATTAAGCTGAAACTAATACTAAAGTGCTATACAAACTGGGTTTTCAGCTGAAGTTAATTGCTAAGGTGCTATACCAACTTCATATTAAGCTAACGCTAAATCGCTATGCCAACTTGGTATTTAGCTACAGCTAATGCTACAGCGCTATACCAATTGGTATTTAGCTGAAGCTAATGCTAAAGTGCAATACCAACTTGGTACTTAGTGTTCAACTGAATGTTTTGTAAAACAGTATTTTGGTTTCAGTTTTCACATATTCATGTATTTGCTGATTTGTTTTGTAGAGCAGATCTGAAATGTACTAAAGAAAGTACAGTTTGGGAAGCTGGAATACGTAGCTGCAGTGCGGTTGACGCGTTACTAGCTGGTGTTCCTTAAAGCGGCCGAACCAGGAGGTCAGTTTATTTCCCTGACATCCACTCACTGCGACAATCATCTGGATTCACCATAGGTAAGTAAAAGTTCACTAATTCTTTAGTCAGGTAAGCATCCAAGTTGACAACAAAGGGAGGCGATGAGGAAGAGCAGATCCAAAGTCTGGATTTATGAAACTAGTCTGTAGCTAACAGGTTAGCTTAGCAATAATCTCCATTTCACCAGCATTTTATCAGTAAATGAAAATGCTTAGGCAAACCTTTATATATTCCCTATGTTGCTGTAATTTGTACCACGTTCAACAACAGATGAGTTAGCAGCAGTGCAAACTCCATGCCAATGTCTAACCAACAAGGCTAGCAACACTAGGACGCTAGTTAGCATAATTTCTCAACAAAATCAAATCCGGTCTGGTCTGGAGCCTTATTGGTTCAAAACAATTAGTATCCTACCTTACCTTTCATTTAAACTACACATATATGTTGCTGCTTTTCCCCAAACTAAACTCCAAAGCAATTGAATTTTTTCTTACCCAAATTCCTAACGGTGTCTCTGCTTATTATAACCACAAATGTCCACTAGAAACTGAGCTGTTGTGTTATTATTGTTTGTTTAACCTGAATTTGCGCTTTGCCGCTTTTTAAACATTTCTTTATGATTATTTTCTCACGCACCGATTGTCTCTGCTGGTTAACCACACCATCTTGACCCACCAGCTTTGGCAACAAGGTCTTCATCGGTTGAGCTCCAGCTCGTGGTCATGGAAGCATTTTACCGACCGTCAGGCATCCGAACCCAGGTTTCTTTTTTCTTCTTCTTTCTTTTATCCCAGGATGGTGAGGGAATTTATTATTCAGCCCACAGAAATAAAACCCCTAGAGACTGAAGCTAGAACAGCGGCGGACACGTTGGACTGGACATCTGAGTTCAGCATCAGATAGAAAAATAAAACAGTTGACCCAAAAAAACACAGCACTAAGAAAAGTGTAATAATGGATAAAAAATATTTTTTATTACCACAGCATTTAAAATACCAACATTTATTAAAGAGATGTGGTAACCATAAATGTTTTGTAGAGGTGAAATAGTCTTTTGTAGGGCAGGAGAGTGATTCACGCCAGGGAGAGGAGAATGGATGGATGCTGTGGAATCCAGATGGAGGGTTGTTGCTGTGTTTTAATGGTCGCATCCAAAGCTGCAAACTCGACAAACTCTTGTACCAAACCATGAATCCACAGTGAAAAACAGACTCTCAGAATTGTGCATTAGGTAACCCTTTCCATTTTTTGTTCTTTCCCCCTCATGTTCACCTCTGGGTTAACTCTCAGCGCTGGGATTTCTCAAACATGCGGCCGGGTCACAAATGCAAAAAATGTGAGAACCCTGTTGCCGCTCCGACTGCCGCTTCAAACGGAGCGAGAGAACACAGGAGCCCCGAGATTATTCATCATACGGCGTATGGAGATGAGGCGGTTGACACATGCTCAGCGAGCACAAATCCAGCAACGCTCAGGTTTCATTGGTTTCGCTCTCTTGACTGCTGAAAGTGATTCTAGTGCCACAGAATGCAGATTAAAACGTGTGGTTTGGAAGCGGCGAGTGGACTTGTTCTTAAAGTTGAAGCAGGATATTTATTTTTTTTGCCTGTTCCCGAAAACCTATCTTAGATATAAAACTATTGTTCGATTAATTTAAACGTTAGCAGTTTAAATGTAAAGGTTTGTGATTGTTTATTAGATTACAGGTAAAAAATAAAGGTTTGTTGCATGAGGTAAAACTGTCTGCCCTCGGAGTTCAGGTTATCCTAAATTCTTGAAATTCTAAATACTTTGCAAAATAAACCAATCTCTCTTATATTACTATGACCTGGATGACTCCAAATCCACTCAGATTTATTGCTTTGTACTTTGGGAGAAAAAAGTGTTGAAGTAAAAATATGTGTCAGAAAAACCTGTGAACCAAAAAAAAAATGGAATCCAGCAACGGTTCAATGATAATCTTTATTGGTCTCAATGGGAAAAGGATTTACAAACATCCAACCCCAGTGTTATCTGTCAGTATCAACTAAAGGTAATGTGCGACAATACAAGCAACAACGACTATGGTTTATGTTATTAAGCCTAAAATTAGTAGCAGCTATATAGGAGACTCTGACAATATTCACACTGCTGCTCTTAATGCTGAATTCTGATTTTGGCCAATTTAAACCCTCAAAGCCAATTTGTCTGCCAAAAATGTCGATTTTAGGTTTGGTTACTCCAACTCCTCCATTTAGGTTGCAGATATAAAGTAGTTGCATTTGAACACTGGCTGTGTTCACACCACAGGTAAATGAGACTCATATTACACAGTTTCACAGCCACCACACCAACAAAGAGACATCCAATAATTTTCCGTGCATCAGTTTATCTGACTTTTTCTTCATCAACGTAAGAAGTGAGTCATAATCGTGCAGCAGAAGAAGCCAGACGCTGGCAGTGCTACCATCGCTCAATAGCTTTACCATCTATCCACAGATGCAGGCGTCTGTCGTTACTGACGTTAACATGGCGCTGCTGAGAGAGGTCTACGTTCTACTTCTGGTCGCTTTGGGGTCGTAAACCGTTCACACAGAAGTCTGATGGTGGTCACATTTAATTAGTAGAATGAATGAGCAGGAAAAAAGGCTGTATTGAGGCAGCAATCAAGACCTGCTGTGTTAACACAGCCTACGGTTGAGGCATTGGTGAAATAGAAGTACTCCAATTCCTGAGTTGTTTTCTGGAAATGTCTAACTGGAAGAAGTCTGAAACTGTTCAAGAACTTGCTGGAAGAACTATATTTTTCTTCTGGCCTGGGAAGGTTTGGATCCCCCAAATTGAGCCAACCATAACATTACTGGAAGGACTCACCACTCAATCCTCCTGGCGTTCATTAAGTAAGACCGTTCCTGTTCATTCTTCCCATCCGTTCCTTGCGCAATATTCCAACTCCGCTTACCTTACAGTGTTCCCGGTTTCCCACGTCGTCCTCAGTTCCTCAGAGTACCATTTGCCTCTGGTTCTCGCCTCTGTAAGACATCTCAAATTATCCCGTTCCCTGTTGTCACTTCACCAAGCTCTCACTGCTGTCGGATTACTCACCTCTGCTCCCCATTGCCATCAGACGTCCTCATCTCTGTTTCCTTTGCCGTTGTCGATCCCGCTGCTGATCACCGCTGGTTCCTATTGCCGCTGGTTTCCCGTTTGCTGTTTATTCCCCTGGTCCAAGAACACATCATCCATTTCAATAAATCCTTATTATTATACTCCTGAGAGTTCTCTTGTTTATGTGGGTCCGCAGACTAAACATGACATTTATGGTAAAAAATTAAATAGGATGACTTCCAAATCTGTGAAATAGAAAGTTTGTGCACCAAAGCTGACATTGGAACTCAGACTCAGTTATTCCAGATCCTAACAAAGTAGGATGCATTTTTTTATTTCTGCAAATTTGATTGTTGTGATTATCATTATTTTTATAGAAATGGTCATCAGCCGGAAACCCCATGTTTGAATCATGTTAAGATATTCAATTCCACCTGTGAGTCCTTGTTTCTGGTTCTCGGCATATTTAAGACATCCAGCATTACATTTCACTGTGATCAACACAGGAGGATTGTGGAATGAAGAGACTAAACGATGACGCACTAGGTAGAAAAATAGGAATGTGTTTAGTTGTTTCCCCAAAGAGAAGGTTTTGTCAGACATTCTATACAACTTTTAATAAAACAGTTAATAAAACAGATGATGCTGATGCTCATCAAATCCCAAAAACAATTTTCTATGTTGGAAGAGTTCAAACAAGCTGAGCCCTTCCACTTGATAATTTTACCAATGTTTATGCATTTAGCAGACGAAGGAGCTGGGTGGCAAGTTGGGTTAGGTATGGCCGTATCTTTATGTCCACTAACACGAAGCAACACAATAATCTGACCATGAGATGCCTCGAGAAACTCCCTAGTCAGAATCAGTGATGACAGAGAAGAGATAGAAGGAAGTACAGAGAGAGTAGCAGAAGGGCTACAGAGGTCCAGGTAAGAGTTACGATAGGAGATGCTCTTTGAAGAGGTGGGTCTTCAAGAGTTTCTTGAAGACTGACAGGGATGCTGCTGTTCATGTGGTGCTTTGTAGGTCATTCCACCATCTTGGATAAGAAAACAGTCTGGATTGTCTTAAGCGTGGTGTAAGCACTCTTAGACAATCCGTTGATGACTGAAGCGGCCAAGCTGTGACAGAAGGCTTTGCAAAAGTATTCAAGTAGATGTGAGGCGTACCCTTAAGCACTTTGTAGGCTAGCATTAGGGACTTGAATTTGATGCGGGCAACCAGTGAAGCCAGTGACCGGTGAAGTAACCAGTGAAGCTCAATGAACAGAGGGGTGACAGGAGACTTATTGGGCTGATTGAAGACCAGACGGGCCGCTGTGTTCTGGATCATTTGTAGAGGTTTTACCATATAGGCTGGGAGACCAATCAGGAGTGTGTTGCAATAGTCAAAGCTGGAGATAACCACAGACTTCACCAGGACCTAGGTAGCCTGTTGGGTTAGGTATGGCCATATCTTTGTTATGTTTTGAAATTCGAAGCGACAAGATCGAAAAAATGGAGGCAGCATGACCTTTAAAGGTCAGCTGGTCATCAATCAAGACACCCAAGGTTCTTGCTGCCTTTGATGGGGTCAGAGACATGGATCCAGTCTGCATGTGAATATTGTGTTGTTGACATTTTAACAAAAATCATGTAATTTTAATGCATGAATATTCTGAAGAAACTGTCTATTGTTGGAAGCGCATTGTGCTCTGGAAAAACAGACCAAACAGACCATGATCAGTTTTTGCCATCAAATACTTTGATTAAACTCTGACCCGAAGGCTGTGGAGGTTCCTGCCTTCCTAATTACAAGTGGGGGACGGAGATTTTCGAATTTGTCTTTTATTGTCAAATTGAGTTCAGCCCAGTGAAATGAAACAACCTCACAGGAGGACATCATCCAGATTTGACCAGACAAAGGTTTCATGCTTTTCTTTATTTTGTAAGACCGCTGTGTTTTTCACGGCATCGCTGAGATGACAGTAAAGACAGCTTTATTTTCAGCCTGCATGCCTGCTGACTCCAGCTGTTCCAGGAAATGAACCACAAATATGTGCGCTAAGAAAGAAAAAGAAACCTCCATTATAATATTTTCTTCTTATTCCTTGTGAAAAAGTCAATTATTGATCAACATCAATAAAGATAACAATTCGAAGCTTTGCAGAGCAAACCAAACTGCTTCCTGTAAGACAGCGATGAAGGCAGAGAGGGAGGATGAGGAGGAGGATGAGGTTGACCAAGAGTCAGAGCTTGTAAACTCGTATATAACCTCTATATAAAGTGTGGTCGGAAGGAAGGGGAGACAGAGGATGTGGGGCTGGGTTTGGATGAACAGAGGTTTAAGTTGATCTTAAATGTGACAAAATGGCACATTTTTAGAGAAAAACGATGGAAGCAGAAAAAGTTGTCAAGCTGAAAAATCACATCTTGTGACTTTGGCCTTTCTGGAAAGTGCTAACCTCTAACCATCTGAGCTGTGCGATAACACAACCGTACATTTCTTTTTAGGTTATATTGTTAAAATTGAAACTCGAACTAAGTAAAGTCATGAAAAGTTTGTTTGCTGGACTCTTTACTGGATTTCTGTTAAAGCTTTCAAGAGTTTCTGATTTATTTCGTACCTGTTTCTGCTCGTCACCTGAAACCTGAACGACTCTGATCTTACCTCTGAACCTTTATTCTTCTTACCTGGACGAGGTTTCTTAGCCACAGTCTGTCCTGTGGTTCTCTCTTTGCATGGGCATTCTCATTTTTTTCAATTAATATATTTTAACCTTTCCTTTCGTGCATAAACATCACAAGATAATTTTGTTTTAGAGTTATTTTTTGCTTTAGAATTCCCGGTCTTATTGGCAAGGTTTTAGTCAGATGTTATGACATAAAAATGGCTGAAGCAAGCAGTGCTGAGTTTTGGTTCATTTTGTTCTGATCTTGTTACGTCAGTAAATAATGGCGCTGCTCTGAGACGTCTACATACTTTCTCTGCCTGCTTATCTCTTCAGGGTCCTAAAGGATTCACACAGATTGCTAATGCCATTCATGTTTTATCATTAGTACGAACGACCGCTCAAAGAAAGTCAAGTTTCAGCAAAGAAATCATCATCTGATGTCTTGTGAATGCAGCCATAATAATAATTGCAATAGCTTGTGTTTTTTAGCGTGATGGACTTTATACTTGGTATCTATTCATTCTAAAGTATTTTTAGGTTTGTCGATTGTGCCTTAATGCAACTGAAGCTAAAGTTGGAACTGTTAAGGTTTAGATTCATTAGCTGCTTTTTGCACCACTTTGAGCACTTTTTACATGACATTCAAATAATCATTTATATTTTATTTAATATCATTGTGACTCTGATCTACCTGGTTTACAAAACATTTAAGATTATCTTGCAGATTGGCTGCTTTGTTTAATAATAATAATAAAAACTTTATTGATCCTGTAGGAAATTGTTTGTGGTGTAAACCACACTGGGGGAACAATTTTGCAGGCGCCAGGTAGGCAGTAGCGCAAAGGGTCTTGCCTAAGGACCCACACTGGATGCTGTGGGCTGGATTTGAACCCATGAGCTTTGGATTGGAAGTCTAGAGACATTCCAATTGAGTTATCCAGCCACTTAAGGATGGGGTTTTGTGAACTTGTGGCCTGCGGGTGCAGATCCAGGTTTCTGTTTGGCATCCCAGCTCCAGGTTGTGTGTAGGTGGAGCAGCCTTATAGCAGGAGCGTCTACATCCAACCCTCAGACCGTGTGATGTGGTGTCTGCAGAATGCTGTCGGCTCATGCTTGAGATGCAGAAACACTTCCTGAGCTGAAGTAAAGCGAAAAACACTGAGGGATAATTAGGAGTCGAAACTGCCCAGCCAACCTGGCCAGACGACCAAAAATCCGTTCAGTGGCACATGTTTCTTTGTGGAAGACGTGTTTCCAATTATACAAATGAATTTATGAGCTTCAGAAACTGTTCAGTGGCAACAGAGAACATCTTATTTTTATTCCAAAGTAAGCCATCTGCTGGAGCCTCCAAGGAGAACTCCCTGTAGTCCATCATGGAGACAGGAAATCCATCAGAGGAGAAAAATTAGCAGTAATTTATCCTTCCAAGACTTCCCCCCCTGATCTGGACCATATGCTTGCATTTTTCCCGGTGAAGGAAAATGAGGGAATGTGAGGAAATGGACATCACACTCTGAGGGGAGAAAATGAGAGTCACAAAAACATCAGAAGAGTTTTTAGAATATATCTAAAATATCATTCCTTTTTTAAAATCTTCATATGGATCTTAAAGCATTGTGTTACTATGCAAATTAAAGCTTCCTCACCTCATCAGGGTTTTGATATTGAGAAACATTTCAATTAGCTTCTTTCACATGTGGTGTCCCCTACGGTTTAGTATTTGAATTGTTTTTGTCTTGTTTTTAATTTCATATTAATTGTCCTAACAGGAATTCTCCTGTGTCTTCCGTCACTCCTGTTTTTAACCGCTTGTTCTCCCATCTAAAAAGTTGCCACTTCTGTTTTCAAAGGTAGATGGTAGAAACGTAGATGAAAAATAATATAGATAATAACAACAACAAGAAAATCCATTTGTCCATTTAATTGTTCTATAAATTTATGTTCAGTATAGTTTCAACATTTTCATGTTCAGAAATAATTCAATTTATGCGTCTTTGGAATACACAAGAGAGGCAGTGCTATGCTTGACCTCTGGGGGCGCTGTGTTTAAGTAATTGTAGCAGGCAGTTCGTTGATACTCATTGCTGTCTCTCTTTATGAAACCAATAAACATGAATTATTAACGCGTGTGTATGAAATATTTCTGGGAATCACCAGAGGTGTCTAATCCTGGTTTTACCCACAGATAGATGGAAAGACGGAGAGGGCAAACTAGGAAGTTTAGATCAAGCAACAAATCTTAAGTGAGTCTGATCCTGACTATAAGGCACACTTACAAGACTTACATTTTCTTAAAAATCGTCCGTGCGCATTAAAATCCGGGGCCCCTTATGTGTGCACTGAGTTCCAAAATCTGTAAAAATGTTGTGCAACGATGGTAAGCGCTTCATTTGATTGACTGTCGGACTGTTTGTATTGTGTTATTATTGTGCCACCAGGTTAAGCACGCAGTGATACTCATTGGCAGGTCAATTATTTTAAGCATGTGCACACAAATCTTACACACTTGCGCAGAGATAACCGCACACAGAGTTCCCAGTAATACGTATGTGAGATTCATGGAGACACTCTTAAAATTCTTGTTCTTTCGTCATGAGTTCTCAAATTGGTATAACTGTGTGCTCAACCTGGTGGCACGAAAACCCAGCCATACAATGGTGAGAGGAAACCCGGCATGTGTTGACGGAAAAATTGTCCACTCAATGTTTTGCTTTCGTTAATTTTTCTGTAGACCATATGTTTTAGCATGCATCTTCTTATTCAGTGTATAAGCTCTAGCCCGTGACTGAGACAGGTCCAGATTTTTAGAAAATCTTCCTTTGAGTAAATTTCCAGCGTTCCTTCCTTGCGAGTCTGCCTGATCACGTCTTCTTCTCTTTCCAGTGTTGCCTCGTTTTGGTTTCCCTTACTGGATTCTCTCACCTGTCCTCGTTATTCTGGAAACAACTCCTGCTTCTGCCTCTTACCTGCCTCCAGCCTCAGCCCTTCGGATGTGTTTGCCTGAATCTGGCTCCATGGTTCTGACCCAGTTTCAATTCTCTGACTGCCGATTCAAGCTGTAAGGAATGTTTATCCCACTTTTTACTGGCCAACAGAATTATTAAATAGACATTTCTAACAGAATAAATCTTTTATTTTAGGTGCATCAGAAATTATATCCATCATGAAAACTTCTTCTGCACTTGATCAAAGCAACATCAAGGCGAGATTAAAACAGTTTCTCAAATGGAGCTTCCAGTTTAGGAAGTTGGATGGATTTGATGTGTTTCCTTCTCATTAACCTTCCGTTTCTTTTAAGTGGACACAGTTAAAACCACAGGGGCAGAAATCTTTGAATAGCTGCCTCTAACTGTGTTATGACAAACAAAAACAATATTTTAGAAATGACAGATCATTTCTTATAATCTATAGCACAAATACATTGTTTTTTAAAAAAATGAGCTTAACGGGAGAAAGTAAAAACAAAATATCAGTCAGTCTTCTTCATTTTATGACATACCATCTTGCTGTGAACAGATGGGAACCCTGATGTGAAAACAGCTTGGAGAGTTTATCTAGACTCTGATAAATGAGCTGAAAAATAAAGAAAAATGGACAAGACCCACAAGACGGTAGAGAACTTTGATCGCTGCACATTAAAAACCACAACACTAAATCAGCTGGTTTTACTGTGAGGTTTTCAGGTGTCAAAATATAATCAAAGCTTCCTTGCATGTATCCCAGACTTAAGTTAATGTGATGAGCGGCATTAGACCTGTTTGGTCTACGGTGATTATGATCAAGCTAGCAAAAGTATTCTGTTTTTCTTCTGCATTTCACATTTGTTGAATATTCTGTTTTTGGTGTCTGGAATTAACGTCACTTTATTTATTTAATTAACACAAAGCTTGACAAAGCTTTTTTTAGGGGACTGCTTGGCACAAAGGGTTAGGGTTACTTGGGTGGAGTTTATTTAATATACAACTCTGATTTAATCCTGGTTTTGACTGGGACAATCTTTTTTTCAACCATTGAGAGGTGGACCTGCTGCTGAATCATGAACTGATGACTAGATATTCAATGCTGAGGTTTTTCTACTAGAAAGCAGCAATCCCTTCTCTATCTTATGGTAACTTGTTCACATCTTGAAGCACCGAAGCAGCCCAACTATCACAATACCCCCACAATTTTATTCTTTATTCATTTTTTATATTTTCTTCCATCCACCCATCCATTGTCTCCTGCTTCCATGGCACCTGTCTAACTAGGGAGACCCAAACTTCCCTCTCCCCAGCCGCTTTGGCCAGGTCGTCCGGGGGAATCCCAAGGCGTTCCCAGGTCAGCCAAGAAAGATAGTCCCTCCAGTGAGTCCTGGGTCTTCCCATGGATATCATCCCAGTGAGACGTTCCTAGAGGCATCCTAATCAGATGCCCGAGCCCCCTCAACTTTCTCGGGCATCCTCCCTGATGACCAAGCTTCTCACCCTATCTTGAAGGGAGAGCCGAGACACCCTGCAGAGGAAACCAACTTCGGCCACTTGTATCTGTGATCTCGTTCTTTTGGTCACAACTCAAAGCTCATGACCATTGATGAGGGTGGGAACGTAGATCTACCGGTAAATTGAGAGCTTCTCTTTCTAACTGCACCATCTATCGATCTCCAACTCCAGTTATCCCCCTTATTTGTGAACAAGACCCTTAGAACCTGTAACTCCCCAACTTGAGGGAGGACATTCCTCCTGACCCGGAGAAGGCCTTTTCTGGCTTAAGGTAGCTCTGTCATCGTGTTCTGCATTGTGAACAGTGGATGTTTCTGGAGTGGGCAGCTGTAGGTTTTCCCCTTCTCTGTCAGCTCCACATGACTTCAGCCAAGCCAAGCATCAATGACAGAGCTGAGCCAGGCAATGACCCCAAGCATGCATGACAGCAACAACATCTACTGTCCATATGTCAGTAGCAACAGAGAGCAATTAATCCCAGGCACGCAACCCCACCAGAGACCGCCCCCATGAATAGCTCCATCCTACCCCCATGTAAGGTCAAGAAACCTAATCGCACCACCCAGAAATTTCAAATCCCTTCAACAGACATAAGATGGCATAAGCAGTACCACACATGACAAGAGTACTTTTATTTCATCTCAGCTGAATTTGATTCCAAGATTTTATTTTCTGAGACATAGTAGACAAGGTGGAAGGTAGAATGTAACATTGCATACACTTTAATAAGTCTTCATATACCCGGCACCCGAATCTCTGATTACGTGGACAGAAACAGAATGCGTGCATGTAATCATCAGGTGTGTTACCTTTGAACTGTGTGTTGATGTTAGATGTGACAAAACCTAAACTGAATATCCATTCACCTGTATATTGTGCCCTATGACTGATGTTGTATTCCAATAATTGTATTTTGGGGCTTCTTGTCACTGACTGATAAATCTGTCCCATTTCACAATAGAAATGGATGTTGATTAATCTATGTTAGACATTTATTAACATTTTAGACAGTAACTTAGGGGGAGGGGTGTTAGTGTTAAGATTAAGGAACCCTGGCACACTTACAGTTGTTTCTGACCTATTTTTATCAAGTTCCTTATTATAGATTTAATTTGTTGATATTCTAGAAATGTATTTTGTCAATTCCATATTGTATAATGGGATAAAGTCTGTTCCTTTCAATATATTTTCTGTGTGTTTAATTCCTTGATCTCTAAAATAGGGTGAAATAGTGTTTTCATAGTGTTTTGTTGTAGGCACTAGCGGCGCCAGGAATTTGAATGTGGGTGGGCCTTCAGAAAACTGGATGGGCCAGTTAAAATAAGCTACAGCTTTCACGTATCACCCAGACTATTGTTGGATGTTATTTATTGCATTTTTTTGGTATCCAAAAGTCTCTATTAGTGCCTCAAAAATTTGTTAGATTTGTCGACAGTCGATTTTTTGAAAATTAGTCGCTAGTGGTGTCTGACAACTCGCTAAATTTAGCAACAACAAAGTCGCTAAGTTGGCAACACTGGTCATTCATTACATTGGATCACTTGCTCGTGACGATGCAGCCTGTGGCAAGACTCACACTTGGGGTACAAGCTGCTGATTGGTTGTGAAGCTTTTACTCAAAGCTTTTCTCAGGCTGATGAACTGCTAGAGTGAAAACTAATGCTGAGTCCGAGGGTGGGCCCAGGCCCACCCAGGCCCAATAGTAGTGCCGCGGGTGGTTGAAGGATATCAGGGTTGTTCCAGATGCTTGAACGTCTACATGGGATTAAGGAACACTCACCTTTCTGTGAGAAAGGAGCTGATATTGATTCTTTTCTGTTCTTTTTTTGTTTGAAGTAATGAATATCAGGTCTGAAACCATTATATTATTGCACATTTATTGTTCTACGTATAGCCAAGGCTCATCTAGACAACTTTTCCTTAATTATTTTAAATCTTTTAGGTAGGTTAGGTACCTCTAGTCCCCCTTTACCTTTGGTGTTCTTTAGTGTTTTCAAACTGGTACTCGGTTGAGGATCTCCTTTGGGAACTGGTCTTTAAAACTGTAATCTGTTTCATGTAATTCTCTACCCCGACTTTTGACCTGCTTTGCTTTGTAATGTTTAAACTTTGTTAAAATCGACCGATCCCTATTGATAGCCGCTTAATTGAGACCTTTCGGCTGATGTTAGATAAATTCTCGAACCTGGCTTCAGGATCTTTCTCCGCTGGCTTTGGAAAAGACAAGGTTATCCCTCTGACCTTGGTTATCCAGAATGGTTTCCTTGATTTTTTTTTATTTTCGTCGGACGACTCCTGAATGAGTCGTTGATGATGTCTTGGTATAATTTTGGTGGGTCAGGCACAAATTATCTAATGATCCAAGTTTTACCTGTGTATGGATAATGGTTCTAGATTAGGTTCTCTAGAGTCCCAAGGCTTTACAAATAACTCTGTATCCCATCCAGATAAAGATATGCCATTGACTGTTTCTCATCTGTCCTAATCTGTTACTTATAAGGCCTTTTTAGTCTACTTCAAGTTGTTTTTGGTTCCTACAGGTCTTGCAATAATAAGGATTTTCAAACTGAACCGGGTTTTCCAGAAAATTAGGTACATTTTCATTAATTCAGATGCTAACATGAAAAGTGATTAATTTGTGAAGAAATTAACTCATTAAGTGATCTAATATTTGTAAAACTCTGAAATAATTTGCAAGGAGGAAAATGTCGCTTGGACTAAAGACACACAGATATGCATCCTTGCTTTTACTGGAACCACTTTCAGGAAAACTGTTGTCTTAGTGAGCTGTCAGGGTGCCAACACATGTCGATGTCTTAAATAAACATCATGCATGTCTTCTTACACAAACTGCTGTTCTGTTATTACACCCAGCAGCCCGTTGTGTTGCTTCAGACCGCCACATCTTATAATGACTGCAATAACTCATGTGGGCCTACACAGCGTACTACCACAGTTTTCAATAGAGACCTGGGGTTCGTTTAGGAAGAAATGGGATAAAATAGTCTAAATACACAATTTATAAAGCCACAAGTACCAATGCTTTTCTTCTAAAGCTTTAAGAAACCCTAGGAAAAGTGCAAGAAAAAAACACCTGAAGATTTAGAGAGCAAGAAGTCAGGCTTGTTTTTAAACAAAAATTGAATAGTACAGTATTTTTAACAGTTTTATTTACATTTTTATCTTACTTTATATATTCCTGCAATGAAAAGTTATGTATTTGTTTAAAGTGTTTGTAATGTCTGGAGACACGTTAAAAAACAATATGTCCACTACTACCAACTTTAGCGGAAGCTAATGCTAACGTGCTAAATTCAAACATGTTCAACAAGAATCTGAGGAACCTCTTAAAACAATTAACATACATGTGAAATTTTTTATATTTTTTTAATTAACAGCTCTGGTTGTTGGTGCGGCGTTTTGCTTTATACCTTTTTTGGTCTTCAGACTTTTCCAATTGTGAGAACAAGAACGCTGCGTAAAAAGTCACGTTCCTTAAAATAAGAAAATGAATCAAAACGGTCAACGACTTGCAGAATTATTGTTGATAAATTAAAGTTATAACAAGGCAAGAAAATTTGCATATGAGACTTTGACAGGAAAATGTAATTTAGGAAAAGCTAATTACGCTTAAGGTTTTCAAAGTTAGCAAAACCGCTAAAATGCAAAATGACTCATTAGCTTCTCTATTAACACTGGTTTTGCAGGTTTAACTTTTTTCTTTTGAATGTTTCCTGTGAGCATTCATAATACTCTCGGATGTTTAATTTTAATACAATTGATAAATGACTGAATGTAAAGGTTGTTTTCTTAATGATTTTTGTTAAATTCTGACAATATAATTGCAAATGTTTTACTACAAAGGTTTTTCATTTTATAATTTAAAAATAGGCTAAAAGGCAACTAATCTTAGTATGGAATCTAGTTAACAGTTTAAAATACCTCCAGTAAACCTGACGCAGATCCCAGATATGCTACCGAATCATCAGGAAACTCTGACCTGTGAAAACATTTCTCTGTTTTTGCATAATTTATCAAATGAGCTCCAGCTTGGTTTTTCGGCCTCTGATGTTTCATCTTTGCTGAGACTTTCCTGCAGATTAAAGCCTAGCTTAGAAAAACAGATCAGGTCCCAGAAGGATCAGTCATGTTTGAACGTAACTCGTTCCACATGGAGGCGATGCAAAATAAATGGAGGGAGAACGTTCTCAGATTCTTATCTATGGTTAGCAGAGAGTGCAAAATTACAATAAATACATAACTTGAAAAAAAATTTTGAATGGGTAATTCAACCTGATATAAAATTTAGAAAACAATTAAATACTAAATTATTTATGTGTGACTCAATTAAAATTTGATTTAATTACTTAATTATTAAATGATTTATTTTTTTAACATCATGTTTTAAGTAAAACTAAATGGACAGAGTTAGGAAGGTTTGGTTGCTTTAGACGATAAGTAAAGACAACTTCCTCCAGGTTTGCTACTAATTTAGGTTTAATTTAACACCATAAGTAACTTCAATAAATGATTTATTCACAAGAAGCCCTCCAGCCTCTGCATCTCTAGTTTGGTCTAAAATATCTTTACCAATGTTAGCACCACCCACTTCCTAACATCAGCTAGCACTCTGTCATGAAATAATTGTATTTGGTTCGTAAAATCAAATCAAACTGATATTTCTCGTTTAAAAAAACATAAGTTTGCATTTAAAATGGGTTATTTTCAATTTTTTATGTTATTTTAATTTGTCTGTCTTCACCCTCCACAGCCACCAAAGCATCTGACAGTTAATGAACAGCGTGAAGGTTTGCAGATGAGAACGATTCTTGAACAGACTGTTGGACCCGTCTGGAGACTCTGGTTTTGGTTCAACCATGAGTTTAAATATCAGTAGCAGTTCATCAGTTGTGCTTGATTTCTGCTCAGCAGGAATAAAAAACATCCCGTCGGGCTTTTTAAAACAACATCATTTTTATTTTTAAACAGATCTCTACTTTAGAGATCTGTTGAACATCATTTATTAAGATGTTCAACAGATCTCTAAATAATCTAAAATATGAGATCCGTCTGGTTTGGTAATGTTATCCAAGCGGAGTACGGATTAAAATCTCACATTCAGGTCATGGAGCTTCTGTTGATTATGAAACATATTCGAAGGCACGTCTTTAAAAACATCTTTAACCATCAGGGTAATTAAATATCACCAAGTTATTTCTTCAGACTCTGCGTTGGGACAAACCTTGATGAAGGGGAAACTAAATAATTCATCCAGCATATGGGATGGAAATCTGGTCCGCCCACAACGCAACCCGACCTCAAAGATCCAGTCGAGTTTTCCTGTAGGTCGCGTCCCTCTAACCCCCACATTTCTCTCCCTTTCCAGCCGCTGCCAGAGACGTCGGTGTGGAGGATTAATCAAACTCCCCGGTGCTCCCAGCGGGAATCCACAGCTTTTCCACAGGTACCGATTGACCTCCACACACCAGGAAACAGATGTTGACGTTTGTGGGGTTTTGTTTTTTTAAAGGCTGAGGTTTCACTTCTGTGTATTCATGCTACGCTAATAGAAAAATCGTTAAAAGTAACGGAGGCTGCTCCAACTAAAACGCTTCAATCGCAACATGGCTCCGCCCGCAGGGGCGTGTACCTCAGGTGGCGCTAACCCCCGACAATCAAACACGACTAACGGTGAAGGTTTTCAAACTCAAGTCATTGCTGAGACATTAATTGAGTCAAGAAAAATCTGCATTCTGGAATTACGTTGCTCAAGATGGCAGCATGTTGGCGTAGCTCTCTTCTGTTTTTAAAAGTTTAATCAATCCGTTTCTGGCAGCAAAATTCTCTCCTGCTTTGAACCCTTTGCACTTGGGAGGATTTTTACTGATTTAGTTTTTTTTTTTCACTTTTAGACATAACTAGTTGGTGTACAGCTGGACACCGTGGATCCAGAGCAGCAAAAATGACTGACCGAGACAGAGGAAGTTTAAACCATCTTTTCTATTCGCTAAATAACAAGCTGGCTACCGTGGACCCTCAGAAGATTGAGTGTCTTCAGAGGTGTCTTCGTATCTACAATTACCCCTTTTCCACCAAACTGGTTCCAGTGCTGGTTCGGTGCTAGAGCCAGAGTTAACACCGGTTCTTTGTGTTTCCACTGACCAAACTGACCAAAACTTGTGCTTACCTCTTTCTGGGGTCAGAGGAAAGAACCGGTTCAACGTGATAACGTCAGGGACTGGGGGCGGGACTACGTAACAACTAATAGCCGCTAAAAGGGTAAAGAGCGGCCGTTTTTAAACAACACTGGAGTTGATTGTGCGATAAAATAAACAAAATGGACCTGAAGTCAAAGCAGCAGTGGTCAGCTGGAGACAAACTTCCTGCTTGTAGTGCGGTCCTCCACCGAAGAGTAAAAAAAATGTGACGGAGCTTCAAGGACCAAACCGGCGTTCCAATACATCCAACGAGGGATGGCTGCGGGAGGGTCTGAGCGCAGTGGTGAGCAGATTATTACGGGCTTAAAAAGTGTTGTTGTGGTCTTGTGGCGGTTGAATTTGGCACTAAATCTACTGGGTAATGGTGACGTACGCATACACATGGAGCGACGTAATCACGTAGCTTTCCGACCAGCACCAGCGAGTGGAAAATCCAACGGTTCTTTGTCGGTTTGCACTTGGAACCAGCAGCGAACCGGCTCTAGCACCAGCACAGAACCAGCCCTTGGTGGAAAAGGGGTATGTGATAGACACTGCTACAGGACATTATCTCTGTTCAACCCCCTCGGCATCCGGAACAAATCTTTAAAGTTTGATAATACGCATTATAAAAACATTGGATTTCTCTTTGGGCTTATTTATTATTTTAGGATTTACTTGCACATCAGGTCCATAATGGTATTAGCTGGAAACCACAGAAAAACTAAGGATGAAGCCTAATTCTACAGCAGCCAAAGCACAAAGTCACATTAGTTGTGGAGTATAAAAAGCAGAAGATTTTGCACCTGAAAAAGCAGTAAGTTGTACTATAATCAAACACAAAGAGCCTAAGCATTACGCATACAACGTTGTTTTGACGAAAACCTGGAGATTGACCTGCTGTTAAGTTCCTACAGAACAACACGTGGTAGTAATTGTCGATCAATGCTGGATTTGAAGACTGCAGGCCTCGATACGAATTTTACATCTCTTCAAATTTCGTTTTTGGTTTTAGAAATGGCATAAATTATATTTCTTCCCCACTGTTTTTTTGTTTTTTTTGTCAAATCCCTTCGGCTGTGGCGCGCTCTTACTTATAAACAACAGTTGATTGGTCAGTTGCTGACAGTCATCTCAGTTTTTCAAGCTCACAAAACAAGAAAAGAATTTGGAAGCTAAATATATGTTGCTTTTAGATTAATGGTTTCTTCTTCCACCAGGGTTGGTTCACGACCCTCTGCTGCAGCGCTTTAGATAATCAACTTCAAAAGCTTTGTTACAAGATCTTTTGGGTTTGTTCTGGGGTTGAATCACACCTTGAACACCAAAACCTGTCCATGCATTGGACTCATGCATCCAACTCCTTCTCTTTCTCTTTGGAGCCTTAAACCTCTCCTGTGTTATTTAACCTCCACCTCTATAATTTATCTGTGTCTCAAGGCATCGACAGAGTCAGGCGAATGGCTCCAGTTGTTTGCTCGGCTGAAACGAGACATCCAACATTTGGCTGAATGCCAAGCAGAGAGACGTGAAAGAAAAACAACAACTAAAAACATGAATTGATGGATTACATATAACAAACATGCAGAGCAGTTATAGAGTTTGCATTTTATTTAGGTTAGATGTCATCTTTTGTAGCATTCAGCACTGTTTGCTAATGACACATTTTTAAAAAACGCCATTTTAGACTTGGAAAAACAGCGTTCAGAGTACTTTACCCTTTGAGCTAATAATATTAAGGCAGAAAGGTGAGGGAAGATATTGAAAAGAAAAGAGGCAGGTAAGAGTACAAGTGATCGATGATATTCAAGACAACAGTCTGGTTATGTGTTTCGACACCTGCAATAAACAAATAAATAGAACCAAATCCATAAAAAACAACAAATATATACAACATCACCTAAAAATACAAGTAACTAGTTATAAAATAACCTGGCAAGGCCTTGCTAACGTAGCACCACCAAGTGCTGCTAGCTACCACACCATCCGTCAAGAATAGTAGCTAGAAAAATGCTGCTGACTTTAAGGGCCCTATCTTTCAACCAAACTTTAAGCTGTTTTACTCTGGTTCTGGGTTAAAGTATGTTGAAATAAAACTACGGGGACGTTTTTAATTTCCAAAATCATAGGTATTGCAGACATTGCGCTTCAACATTTGTAGTCTACTTCTTCGAACATCTGAGCAAATTGGACAAATGTGACATCATTCATGATTAGTGCCACTTATGTTGAATCCATTGAAAACTGACATTAAAGACAAATATATGTCATCAAATATATGGATATATTAAAAAATATATAAAACTGGAAGGGTCGGAGAAAACGTCCTTGAGGTATGCATTTGGTTACACTACGGTGAACAAATGGAGTGGCCAATGTTTTTGAATTGTCAACTGTGGAGAAACTCTATCAAGGTTCTACCACAGTCTACAAAATTGGGTTAAAGCCTGGATTTTTTTTTTCTTTTTTTTTATTGACAGCGGACTGCTAATTTTTATTGGATAAATACTAGTTATTTACCACTGGTTTACTTTTATAGCTGTTTTGGGATAAAATTACCTTTTGGGCTGTAGTTTTACTAAAACCTAACATGTTTGACCTAAAACTGCATGAGACATACCTACAATCTATATTAAAGGGAGATCTGTTGTACATTATTATTATTATTATTATTATTATTATATTCTAACATTACTTCTGTCGAAACTGTTGTGTGATTTGAGGTCAAGTAAATATATGGTAAAAGCCATTAAGTGTGACTGGGAGTACTTTACCCTCTTCTAACATACATAAAATAGTATTGTAAGATTTATATTGGACAAAAATTTTTTTGAATAGTATTTGTTCTGCCTACATTTTACATCTGTTTAACTGTATTTTGTTCATTAATTATTTTCTCATTGTACTCTTCAAAATACCAGAATGTGGACATACTTTATGTTTTTTTTATGTTACTCAACCCTCCACCACATTTCAAAGGACAAAGTTACCTAAGTCTTTGTTTTAACAAACTTTCTTTTGTTTGTTTTGTAGACATTTTGTTAATAAGTTAATACTAATAATGTATATTAAGTAGATTTTTTATGTTTTATTAAAACAAAGTGTTGAAGTGCTGAATAAACTCTAAAAAAGCAACCAAGATCATTTTAGATCGAGTTTAGAGTTGTGTATATATATATATATATATATATATATATATATATATATATATATATATATATATATATATATATATATATATATATATATATATATATATAT